>PVHP010011508.1:0-45024 GCA_004024765.1 Zapus hudsonius | reverse complement strand
CTGGTAATCTAAAATTGTGTGTATTTGTTAACCTACACTGATCTCACTCTCCGATGGAGATTGTGTTTGTATCTTTCAGGATGCAGCGAGAGTGCTGGGGCTCACCTAATCCTACCAACCGACCGTAGGCCGATAGCTGAGATTCTGGCAAGAGAGGGGCCACCACAGTCATACAATGGAGGATCCAAATGGAACTCCACAGAGAAAGACGAGATGAACAAGGGGCCCACAGCCACAGCCATTAAATCAACACAGGATTAGCCAGTGGAGCAATCTTGACATGTCAACAGCTCAACTTTTGATGGAGTCTCCAAAAAGAGCTCTGATATTTACTCTAATTGAAAACATGATTCATCACAAAATACTCAAGTTCTCTCCACATGGAACTAGAAATAAGAGCCTTGTAGCTGATCTTTCATTGTTTTAATGGCCCTCAGACTTTTACTTTGGCGATGAGACTAGCTATCTTTCAGGATGTGGTATTAGTCAACTTTCCATCACTGTAACAGAGTAACTTATTAAGAGGAAAGATTTGGGTTCACAGCTTTGGAGGTCCCGTTCTGTGATTGGCTGGTCACATTGTTTTAGGATGGTCAAGAGGCTAATGTGAAGTGGTGGAAATTGCAAGGTGGAGACAAGCCATGAAGAAGAGGAAGGGTTGGGGTGCCATCATCTCTTATGAAGGCGTGCTCTTGATGTCCAGAAGACCTCCCAATAGACACCACTGATGTCTCCACCACTCCCCACTAGCATGATGGTCTGGGAACCAAGGCTTTATTTAATACATGAGCTTTTGGGCAATGTTCCAGGTCCAAACCATAGCAGGGGGATGATACAAGGAAGAGCTCTGTATGCATTTCTCTTGTTCTGTTTATAGAAGGAAGTTCTTACTAATGCAACCCATATGGTCACTTAGCGTTTGCTATTTTAAGTTTCCTGTGAGAATTTTGCTTCAAGTCACAGTGTAAAGAATAGTTCTTTCTGTTGTTTCCAAACTGGCATAACTTCTGAATCCTCCAAGATCGGATTCAATCTGCAAGCTGACCTCTCCTTTTTTGTTGTTGTTGTTCATGGGTACTTTCTCTATCTCTGATTGTTTTATATTTCTTACTTAACTAGGAATATTTTACATTACTTCAAATATTTTGTGATATAAGATTGTAGATGGGCAAGTAGGTACATAAATATATAGATATAGATTTTTTTCTTTGGTTTTTTGAGGTAGGGTCACTCTCTAATCCAGGCTGACCTGGAATTCACTCTGTAGTCTCAGGGTGGCCTTGAACTCATAGTGATCCTCCTACCTCTGCCTCCTGAGTGCTGGGATTAAAGGTGTGCGCCACCACGCCCAGCTGATATAGATCTTTTTGACATTAAGGAAGGAGTTCTTGGTTGCTTCCCTTATCACGTGTTTCATTCTTTTTCCTGCAGGCCATGAAGCTTGAGTTACAGAAACTTCAGGAAAATTCCTGCTCTCGTTGATGGAGTTTATCTGTCTGCTAACTTCATATACATGCATCACGTTTTTATTTTTATTGATCAGTGTTGAAACGACAGTTCCATGGTGACCATGAGCAAGAGCTCCTGTCTTAGGTAGTGGACATGAACACTTTTTATATACACTAGAAAGCACTGTGCAAATTTCGTCACAAGGGAGATGCCACAGTGCTATCCATGCTCAAAAGTGAAGTGTTGGGGACAGAGTGGCTCTGCATGGTGCCCCATGGCCGTGGGATGCACCTTCCTTAGACTGGACTTGAAGACGTGGGCTCTCAATGGTGGCTCCACTAGAGCTTGGGAGCAGAGCACCTCCCTAAGTGGCACCTTTGTTTATTTGGAGAGTGAATCCAGAGCCATACACATGCCAAGCAACTACATAACCTTTGAGCTACATTTGGATTCTCCTCCCTGGGGTTTTGTATTGGGAATGTCAAAGAGGCATAAATCAGATGTCCCCCAAAGAACCATGTGTTCTGAATGCTCCCAGATGGCAATTTGGGAGGTAGAGTGTTGCTGGACTAGATGTGTTGTTGGGGGCAAGCTTTGGGAGGTTACAGCCAGCTCCCCCTTGCCAGAGTTCAGCTCACTCTTACTGCGGTTTTCCAGCTGCTGTGGCAAAGGTGATGTCCACCCTCAGTTCATGCCATGCTTTCCTGTGCCATCATGAAGCTTCTTCTCTAGACTATAGAATAGAAACCTTCCCTCCCAATAGCTGCTTTAGGTCCGGGGTTTTGTGCCAGCAACTCTAAAGTAACTACAACAGGACACACACAGTTTAGAAGGCACGCAGAGAGAAATATGTTACCTGTGAGATTTGAAAAGGCCTTACTGACTCCTGTACAGTGGCTCTGAACATGGGCACCCTCACGTGGGCATTCATCCCTTCACATTGCTCACCTGTCATCATGGCTCTGGGGATGATTTAGATAAGCTGCATGTTTAAGTGAACAAATGATTGCTTTACAGCCAAACTCCTTTCCTTGTTTACGTGGATTCTGATAGCAATTTCAGCTTCTTGTGTGTTTTTTTCTTGTTCTCTCAAACCACGGGGTTCAAACCAATTTGGGTTTTCACCAATTGAGCTTTCAATGATTCACTAAATTAACGTTTTACAAGTCTAATGAAGGGCGAACCCTTCGAAGCTTTGAAGCAGGTATTTAAAGATGACAAGTAAGTACATGGTGGAGAGGAGGGAGGCAAAGGTTAGATGCTATCTATAGCATCCAGTTCTTCTCGGGGTTAAGAAGACAAATGATATGTCCACAGAGCATGCTCTGGTGTGGGGAATATGAGGGGAAAACACACAATAGAACATAGGCTGTCTGAGCTGAGTACAAGCTCTATCTCTGATTGTTTATATTTCCTACTTAACTATGAATATTTTATATTGCTTCAACTATTTTGTGAAAGTAGATAATAGATGGGCAAGTAGGTACAAGTGGGTTTAAAAAAAACATTTTTGTAGCCGGGCATGGTGGTGCACGCCTTTAATCCCAGCACTCAGGAGGCAGAGGTATGAGGATCACCATGAGTTCAAGGCCATCCTGAGACTACACAGTGAATTCCAGGTCAGCCTGGGCTAGAGTGAGACCCTACCTCAAAAAACGAAAAAAAATTTTTTTTTGTTTATTTACATGTAGAGAGAGGGGGAATGGGCGTGCCAGATCTCCCACCACTGCAAATGAACTCTAAATGCATGTGCCACATTGTGCATCTGGCTTGAAGTGGGTAATGAGGAATTGAACCGAGATCATCAGGCTTCACAAGCAAGTTCCTTAGCCACTGAGCCATCTCTGCAGCCCAAGTGGATTTTGATCTCAGGAATCGCTGCTTAGTCCTATGAAAATTTGTTGAAGTATTTACTCAATCACACATCCCATACAGGCAATACCTGAGGGCTATACTTTGGGTGTCTGTGACAATGCCAAGAGAGTCTGTGATCGGTAAGCGTGGCCTAAGGGAAATACACATGAAACAACAAGGAATGCAGCAGCCTTGGCCTTGGAGAAGATTTAAAAGGAGAAAGCAGTCTCATGGAGGAGGAAGGTGATGGACAAGCCCACAGCTCTATGTCACATAGATGTCTAAGCGGCTCCACCCTAGAATGTGGGGAGATGACTAATGCATGTGTACCATTAGCGGAATTCCCCCCCCCCGCCCCCCCCCCGACTTGTCTGAGCACCCAGGCTGATGGTTGTTAGGTCTGAATACAAAGTTGAGTTCTGAGAAGGGAAGACCAAAAGAGGCGAATGCTACCTTTCCGCCAAGTCTATTCTTCCCTTCTCCTTTGTCACTGTAGCCATAACCTGGCTGTCTGGCTTGACTGCACAGACTAGGCTCTCTTGGAGAATGGGTAACCCTGTAAGTATGCAAATAATCCATAAGCATGTTCTTCTCCATCGAACTTTCTAGAAGACAAAATGGCAGAAATCCACCTCTGACCCTGAAGAGGATGCATGGGAGCATGATAAAACTATTTCAGAAGAACCTGAGGAACCACTGCCCTGCTCACCACAGACTGCTTACCATGAAACTTGTAGATAAGTGAAGTTTCCATACACTTCAAGTCCCTGAATCTTATGGTCTTTCTTTTTTTGCAGTGGTTTAGGATTATCAACACTAAAATAGAGATAAAGTAGTTGGGTAAGACTCCCAGAAGAAATGGATTTGAGTTGGATCTCATAATCCTCATTAAAGATTCATGGAATGGAGAGGAGAGGCAAAGACGGAGGAGGAAAATGGTTCTTTATCATTACCTACAAGGGACTCCATGCTCCCCTGTCCATTATGCAATAGAACAACACACTCTGTGCTCCGTTGAAGTGCACCGTACAGCACACTAGAACCACTTCATAAAGTAGAAAACATAACTCGAAATGCAAATTTCCAATAGCAATATTTTTAGCTTGCATTAACTTTTCCACCCTTGATTCTACATTTTGATGGGATTTCTAATGGAAAGGGATGGGCTACTGTGGTTTTATTTTTCATAGCATAAAATTGTAAGATAAACACCTACATTAGTTCTATGATGCAGGTTAAAAAGGCAAAAGCAATTATAATTGAATTACATCTGCTTTATCCTTACTTGTGCAACACTTTATATGCTTGTCTTTTTTAAGGGATGCATCCCACAAATCGTGATGAAGTAAGTGGCATCAGATTTGATATCCCAAACATCTTGAAAACTGTTTTCTAACACTGGACAAAAAACAGCCCAAGATGAACTCTTTAGGAGAAAAGAAGTACAGCCATTGGGCCCTATCACCACCCCTGCTTCCTGCCAGAAGGCATTTTCTGGGATGCCGTCCAAGCTGGAGAAACCCAAGAGAAGAGCCTGAGCTCACCGAATTGAGTAAACATCTGAGTCTGTAGGGCTTCAGGTGTCTGGAATTGCAGTGCAAAATTCCAGAGTGAGGGAGGAGGGCACATAGAAAAACTGTTCTGTATATGAAAATGGAAGTCAGGCTGGAGAGATGGCTCTGCGGTTAAGGTGTTTGCCTCTGGTGCCTAAGGACTCTGGTTCAATTCTTCAGGGTCCACATAAGCCAGATGCACAAGGTGCATATGTATCTGGAGTTCCTTTGCGGCGGCTGAAGGCCTTGATGTATCCATTCTCTCTCTCTGTCTGCTTCCTTCTCTCTCTCTGTTTCTCTCTCTCAAAGAAAGAAAGAAAAAAAGAAAGAAAGAAAGAAAGAAAGAAAGAAAGAAAGAAAGAAAGAAAATGGAAGTCACGTTGGCATTGTGGGATAGCAGACTGCCCAGGTAGAGAGGGTGACCTTCAACAATGCTGATTAAGGGATGGTCAGGGATGCTGGACAGTGGTCACAGTTCATAGGGCTGAGTACTTCACATACAACCAGAGTGAAGTCAAGACCTGGAGTGTTCTGTTGAGTTTCCAGAAAGGTCTTGACTCAGATTAATGTGAAACTATCACTAAAACAGAGGAGGATGTCATACACACAAGATCTAAATGAGTTAGGTCAACTCGCCTATTTGCAAATTGTAATTTCAGTGCACAGAGAACACAGTTCAACATTCATAAAGACAACTGAAGTACCATACAAACCACTAAGTTTAGCCTCCAATTCAATGTACTACATGTATGAAAGAGTAACAAAATGTGTTCATAATTTGGAAAGTAAAAGGGTAAAGACCAGAAAAGAGGGATGATAAAACTAGCATTTAAGACTTAAATATTTACAATAAATTCACTAATAGGTTTAAAAGAAACATGGACATCATGAGGTAAGATGGAAATTACATTTTTAAAGAATCTAATTGAATTTATGGATGTGAAAACAACAAATTTTTAAATAAAATTATTAGATGCAATAAACAGTAAATTATGATAAAGAAAATGGCAGTGATGTTAAACAGAGCCAGAAACAGCCCAAACAGAACTATTAAAAGGAATACAAAGAAAAGAAAAACAAGCATCTCTGCAGCTTGTGAGATAGTATCACATAATGAAAATGTTCAATTTCAGATCATTGAATTGAAGTAAAAAATATTCTTTAAATGTTATAGTTGAAAAGACCCAAATTTGGTTAAATAGCCCTTGATACATGGAGCTCAATAAACTTCATGCAGATTAAAGACCCATCGAAACTACTAAGTGACACCTCACAATGAAATCATAAACAAGCTGGTAGGAGGAACTCAGGAAAACTTACTGAGGGATAGGGATTGCATACAGGGACCAAGGATCAAGGAAGCAATGACCCTCTCTAAGAAAGCCCAGGACAACGGGACACATCTTCAAATGTAGAGGAAAGCAAGCAAACCAAAATACAACCGACAGCCAATAATTTCATAGCCAGTGAAACTTCTTCAAAAACAAAGGCAAAGGTGGGCATGGTGGCCCGCACCTATAATCTCCACACTAGGTAGTCTGGTAAGAAGGGTTGTTCCAGCTTGAGGTAAGCCTGGTCTACAGAGTGGGACTTTATCTTAACAAATGAGTGTCAGGAACAAAAGAAAAATATGTGGAAACCTTTTTATTCTTTTTAAAATCATTTTCTTTATTTAAGAGAGAGAGAGAAAGAGAATGAGTATGGATATACCAGGCTTTCCTGCAGCTGCAAGTAAACTCTAGATGCATATGCTGCTTTGTGCATCTGGCTTTACTTGGGTACTGGGGGAATAATTGAATCCAGACCATTGGGCTTTGCATGCAAGTGCATTTAATCACGGAGCTATCTCTATAACCCCCTATTTTTGTCAATATATTTTAAAATATAACTGAGAATTTAACATAAAAATATCAACTCAATATTATTGCTAGTTTCTTAACATGTTAAAATAAATTCTGTGATCACAGCACAAAGGTCATTGATAATTGAAGTGTTGCCATGTTAATTCATTGTATTACACATCGAGTAACCTAATATTATTTAAAATTAGAATTCAATAAAACATGACTACTGCAAGCCCTAAGGCATCTATTCAAAAAATGAATTAAGAGTACACCAGAATAATAAATAAATACTTAATTCAAACGAAGGTAGTAGATGGAAAAGGAGAATAAAATACAGATAATACAAATATAAAAGATAGTAAGTAGGTTGGAACTCACCTTTGTTGAGATTCTCATTTAATCTATATGGGTCTGAATGTTCCATTAAAAAGCAGATATCACCAACAGTGTATACAAAGATACAAAACCCAAAGATAGATTACAGATTAAAAGAAAAGGATGGAGATATTTACTATACAGCCATGAATCATACAAAAGACAATGTGGCTATATTAATATCACTCAAAGAAGACTTCAGAACAAGGATTATTGCTGGACTTGAAAAAACTGTGCCAATAAAAGTAGTAATAAAATATCACATGACCAAGTGGGTATGCAGCCAAAAGGAGAACTTTACATATACAAAGGAAAAAAAGCAGAACTGAGAGGAGAAAAATAGATATATTAATAATCATAAACTTTAAAAGTTATGTTATTAACAGAACAGAGAGAGTGAGTGAGAGAGCTCAAAAATGTTTAGATCAGGCAATGGAAGCTACCAAAAGCAGAGCACATATTCTCAAAGTGTATGGAGAATACTGCTCTGAATAACCACCTGTTGAGCTATCAAACAAGCTTCAGCATGGGGGAAAGGGTTTAACTAAATTTTGAACATATTCTCTGGTTACAATTCAATTAACTAGAAATCAGAAATAGAATTATAGCTTGAAAGTCCCCAAATACATTAAGCAATACATTCACAAATAACCTATGATTTAAAGAGACAAGAAGGGAAAATCAGGAAGTGTTTTGAGCTGAGAAAAATTAGACAGCATTTGTAGACTTAGAAGATCTGGCTCATCCTATGCCTGGAGGGAAATTTAAAACTCCATGTGCTATAGTAGAAAAGAAGAGAGGTAACAAGATCTATGCCTACAGTTTAAGAAGCTAAGAAAGAACAAAGGGTAGAACTTTATTTGAGTTAAACTTACCTTCATAGCACTATGTAGGAGAAAGAAGGGGAAAACAAGAAATCAATGAAACAGAACATAAGCAGGCATTTGCTGGTACCAGCATGAAGCCTGAGAAGCCCTGAGATCCATTCCCATCCCCTACACAAACAGCTGGGCATTGCCATGTGTGGTGGCTTGAAGTAGGTATCGTGTTCTGAGTGCTAGGTCCCCAGCAGATGGCAATTTGGGAACTGCAACTTCCTGGATGAGGTGTGTTGTTGGGGGTGGGCTTATGGGAGTAATGGCCAGCTTCCCCTTGTCAGTGTTAGCACACTCTCCTGCTGCTGTTGTCCACTTGATATTGGCCAGGAGGTGATGTCCAGCCTCTTCTGGTCCATCTTTTCTCATACATCATAGAGCTTCCCCTGGAGTCTACAAGCCAAAATAAGCCCTTTCCTCACACAAGCTGCTTATCTTCAGGTGCTTTGTGCCAGCAAAGCTATGCATGCCTGTAACCCCAGTCCTGTGGGGAACAGAGACAGAATTGTTGGGGCGCAGTGCTCAGCCAGTCTGACCAAAAATGACACCTCATTGTTCCAGTTCAGTATGAGATCTCAAGGAAACATATGAATGAGCCATAGAGTAGGATAGAAGAGGTTCTCGATGTGTGCCAGGCACATGTAATGCACACATGTACATATATCACACACACACATGTCTTCACACACTGTCCACACACATGCACACACACAGAGGAAAGAACATGGTCAGAGAAATGGCACTAAATAATAATGGTATAATATAATCAATGAAGTTTATACAAAATTTAAAAATGAATTAATGAATTAATGTAATAATGACAGAGAACAGATAGATACAGATCCTATTAGTCCATGATTAGTTAATTTATGTTAATAAATTTGACAAGTTAGACGAAATGGAATTTCCCTTAAAATATATAAGTGATCAAAACTTATTCAAGGCCCTGAGGTTCTGCCTGGTCTCCCCTGGCCATACCTAAGTTCTGAGCAGCTCTCTGCATCTAAGGTTCTGTTCCTCACCTCGTCACATCCCCAGGTTGGCCGGATTCAGCAGAGCCCCAGCACGATTCCTGCTACTGACCCAGAGCTCAGGTGGCAGACATGCTTCTTTTCAACAGAAATGAGGGAGGTACATGTCAACACGAAGGGAGGTATGATCTCACAGCCAAGGAGCAGAGGCTCCTCTGGGTACAGCCAGCTGCCTGGACCCTGCCCACTCCCACCTGCAGCCTCGGGCCTTTGTGTGCATAGGAGGTATTGCATAGGCCTGGCTTAAGAGATAGTTCAAGGAGTGAATGAATTAATGAAATGAAAATGCCAAGATGGGGTGTGTTCAGGGTGATACGGCCTCAAACTAAAACTAAAAATGAAAAAATTAACCAACACCAGAAGAAATAGGAAAATTGAAGAGTCTTACCTATTAAAGAAACTGTCATGTCCATATGATTTTACTGGTGAATGCTATGTATGAAACAGATAGGAAAGGGATATTATGACTAAATCCTCACAAACTCTTAGAAAATGGAAAACATACTCTTGCTTGTTTAAAAAGTCAGCATCTGCAAAGCACAGATGGACATTGTATGAAAAGCTAAATGACAAATCAATATCACTCATGTGGATGTGAAATATCTTAAGAAAACATTAGCAGATTGAATTCAACTGTATGTAAGAAAAGTAATGTAGCATAGCCACATGGCTTCATTTCAGGGAGATGAGGTTGATTTGGTTCATAAAATTATTGCAATTCTATTGACAAAATAAAGGAGAAAACTATGTGATTATTTCAATAGATGCAAACTCATCTGATACAGTGTGCCATTCATTCTCACCAAGTTTCAGAAAACTAAGAGCAACTCCCCAATATGATACAATATCACTAAAAAATGCAGTTACCGTTCAAAATGGCAAAAATTGATATCACCCTCACATCTGTTCAACGCTGCACCCAAGCGCAATTAATGTAATAAGAAAGGAAGAAAATTCACAGGAGGAAACAAAGCTATCTCTCTGCATACAACATGATCATTTATGTAGAAAATCAGAAGCAAAGTATGAGAAGCATATTAAAATTAATGAATTGGTTCACGTCATAGAGTTCAATTTAACACTCAATTATACTTTAGTATATTTGTAATAATAATTAGACATAATGATTTATTAACCACTCTTTACCAGCTAAAATATGAGCTACTCAGGAAAAAACTTAGCACAATATGTACAATCTCTCTCTCTCTTTCTCTCTCTAAAATCTGGGGCTGGAGAGATGGTTCAGCAGTCAAAGGCACTTTCTTTCAAAGCCTGAAATCTGGGTTTGAGCCCTGAGTACTCCCAGAAAGCCAGATGCATAATATGGCACATGAATCTGAAGTTCATTTGCAGTGGTAAGAAGCCCTGGTGTACTTATTCCTCCTCTCTCTCACTCATAAATAAATAAATAAACAGGTAAATAAACTTGATAAAACCTATGTGAAAATACTCAATTAACATACATCTATAAAATCTATAGAACATGATCAGGGAGATTAAAGGTACAGATAAAACACGTTAATGGCCATGGTAAATGGTTAATATGTCAATACTCTCCAGATCATATTGAGTGACATGTTTATCAAAATTTAAACCGGCTTTTTGAATAGAAATTGACAAGTTGATTCTAAATTTTAAATGGAAATGCTAAAGATACAAGAAAGTCAAAATAGGGCTGGGGAGATTGTTCAGTGATTAAGTCTAATGACCCAGGATCAATTCCCCAGTCCCCACATAAAGCTAGATGCACAAGGTGGCACATGCATGTGGAGTTTGTTTGTAGTGACACTATGCCCTGGTGCACCCATTCTCTCAAACAATGAAATGGCAGGGCTGGGGAGACAGCTCGGTTGGTAAAGTGCTTCCTTCACAAGCCTTGGGATCTGATATGGAAAACAAAGCACTGAGGTGGTGGAATGGGCCATTCATGGGGCTCTCTGCTCAGCCAGTCTAACCTAATTAGACAACTCCTTGGCCAGTGAGAGCCCTGGTGTCATGAAAAGGTGGCAGTATTCCTGAGGAACAGCACACACACACACACACACACACACACACACACACACACACACACTCCCAGATCCACATGAGAATATGATTCAGCCTCATATTTAATCTTTAGGAGGTGGTAACTACCTGGAGGAGGTGTATTCCTGGGACTTGCTTCCTGCCATGCATTCTCTCCCATGATGAAGCTTCTCCCCAAAACTGGAAGCAGGGAAATAAATCCTTTCCATCCATAAACTGTTTCAGGTTGTGTGTTTTGTCCCAGCAATGGGAAAGGAAGTGCTACAGGTATATTTACACAATGGAAAACTACTCAGCCACAAAAAAGGCAAGTCTCAAAAACATTTGACTTAGTCTTATAAAAAAACTATTATGTAACTTCACTTATATTAAAATTCCAAGAAAGGCAAATATAATGTATAGTGACAGAACACACTATACATGTTCTAGTCTAGTGGGTGTCTAGGCCTGGATCAGAGAGTGTTTATTAAGGGAAATAATGGTGCTTTTTCAGGATGGGACAAAGGCCCCATTTTCTTTATTTGATTGTAGCTATGTGGGAGTGTCTTTGGACCCCATCTCACCTAAATTGTAAAAATCGGTGAAGTTTATTTGTATTTTATTTTATTTGTCCTATCTGTATTGCTGTGGGCTTTTCCTGCCCTTAGGGCTTCAGAGTAAACTGCACTCACCAGGCTTTCCTGCCCGGTTTGAATCAGAAACTCCTTGTAAAGCCTGTTGAGCAGGCATGCGGGCAGCCTGATTGGACAAGTGAATGTAGATATTCCAGGGATGGTACACTGGAGTTATCACCTAGGGCAGACCTCACCATGGCAGAGGGGCTCTCTGGCTGGCTTCTTTTAGGAAAGGGGTATGAAGGTGTGGATGGAGACTGACCTTTGTCTGCAGCCTCTTTATGGAGGATTTGGGGTGCATTGCATCATCTGCTGTGACTGGGAAAGCCCACACTGACTGCCAGCTCTCCTCCACCAGTCAGCTCCTCTTGGCTCTTTGAACTTGACAAACATAGCTCCTCTTTCCTGGAGCAGGGGGACTGTTTTCTCTGCGTTTCTTCTGGCTGTGGTCATGGGAAGAAGCTCGCAGCAGGCTTCCTGAAATGAAGAGGGTTTCCTGCCTGCTTCAGCCACAGTGACTTGAGCTTTTGGTTACCACATTGCAAGACCATTTCCAGTCCTTTTACCATAAAACCACTCTGCATCTTTCTCTATATTACAATGATATTTTCTTTCTTTCCTTGCCTGCTCCATTCTCTGTTGTTTCTTCTACTGAGTTCTGCATCAACCCCAGCCTCAGCCATCCTGTGTAGAACTGTTTCTTTCCTCTGCAGTTTCCTCATTCTGAAGGGGTCCCACTTGTTCACCCACTCACTTGCTCTCTCTTTACCTTCCCCTCCTGTCCTGAACCTCTGCCCAGATCTCAGGTCTCAGCAGGCTCTCTCATCTGCTGAAATGGAACTCCCTTTTGAGACAGGGTGTAGTTTTATTTGGGATTTCAAATGCAAATCCCAAACCCAAGTTCATGTCTTCTTTTAACCAAAGAATTGGATAAACCAGACTGAGAAGGATGATTATTAAATTACTATATTTATTCAGAAGTCAGGAGGGGTGAGGGAGAGTCTGCGGACCAAAGAAGGGAGAATGGCAGGGGTGTTTAGTCCAGGAACCAAAGGGGGAGGAGTGGAAGCACCATGGGGTCTAAGGCCCATGTATATCCTTTCCCAACCTGGAAGCAGCTAAGCCACACCTAGAGAAAAACAAAATATCCCTTTCCACTGTCCCCACCTTTCCACCCTGGTTCTTAGCTGCTGCCAGAGTGGGAAGTACAAAACCTTACTGGTGGCAAAACTTTCGGATACTGAGAGATCAACAGCCCAGAAGTTGGAAAAGAGGAAAAAGCCAACAACCCTTATGAACAGATAGCCTTTTAATTTTGGGTCCAGGGCTGAATCCAAAAGAAGCCAGCACACCTGGGTGCAGCATCAGGAAGAGGCTGGGCTTGAACACATGCACCTGAGTAATTCCATCCTGTGGCGCCTGATGCAGATGGTAGGGCAAATGTATGAGATAATTTCTCTCTCACTTTGGTGATTCTACTACTTTAAAATTACAATGGTAAATATCCATTATTTCACAATGAATTCAATTTCCCCCAAAATTATTTGCTATGTGACAGAAACAGGCAGATTAAGAACAAGTCGAGTGTGAATGGGGTGACAGTGTGTGTGATAAAAGTTTCCTTAACTTGAACGATGGGTTTCAGGCTCAGGGCTTCAGTTCTACCCCAGCATCCCAACATAGGTGTATTGGAGGAGAATATGTTAAAAATCTCACATTACCTTTAAATATTCACCTATGATTACACATCAGGAGAGCATTGAGTTGTTTGGAGCATGTTCACACACACTTGTTTCACTGACTGATGACTCTGAAGAGTCTCTGATCACACTCAGTTCTGCCTGTGAAATGCTTTAGCTCACTGACTTCTATAGATGTGTACAAAGCTAAGGTGTATCAGCCCTGAACCCCAATCACTATTCTTTTGAATTTTTTTGTTTATTTGAAAGCAGAGAGAGAGAGAGAGAGAGAGAGAGAGAGAGAGAGAGAGAGAGAGAGTCTGCAAACAAACTCCAGCTGCATGCCACCACTTGGTGCACATCTGACTATATGGGGAATGCAACCCGGGTCTTTAAGCTTTGTAGGCAAATGCTTTAACTGCTGAGCCATCTCTTAAGCCCCCATTAACTGTTTTTCTCTTACATGGTAGGATGGTTAAATTTTGTTGTCAACTTGACCTGTTTAATAATTCACAGAAATCTTGAGGAGTCTCTAAGGTCACTTACAGAAAGGATTAACTAAAGGAGGAGCTCCCTTCTCCAGAGTGAACCCTTCTTCCAGAGTGGGTGGCCCTCTCAGTAGGTGGCAAGTTGTAAGGAAGCTCAAGGGGAAGGAAATCTCTCTTCTCTTCCTCCCCACCACCTGTTTGCTGGTGTTTTGTGTGTGTGTGTGTGTGTGTGTGTGTGTGTGTGTGTGTGTGTGTGTGTGTTTGTGTAGTGTTAATGATAGCTTCTCTCTTTCTCTGTTTGGTCTGTTTGGATTTGTGAAATGGGGCCAGCCTCTTTTGCCATTATGAAACTTTCCCTAGATCTTTAACTTCAATAAATCCCTTCTTTCCATAACTGTGCCTGGTTTGGATGTTCAGCCCAGTGGCATGTGGCTGATAATGACAGTTTTGGTACCAGGAGAGGGGTGATATTGCTGAGATGAATCTGACTATGTGGATTTTGGTCATTTGGAACTTGCGTGCTGGAGGAATGAACATTGATTTGGTACTTGTGACTGAACATGCCTTCCAGAGCAGTAAACCAAGTTTTATGGACTATTCTCATGAAAATTTGAAAATGTTAAGTGCAGAGAGAATTGCATTTGGAGGTATGGCTAATGAACTTTCCCAGGGGAAGGAGAGACACAGAGAGCTTTATTGGAACTTTGCTACTGGAATAAGGCTTGATGCATTCTACTGCCCCTTTCCCAGAGAGTTTCATTAAGGTTGAATTTAAATAATGGACTGATGTGCTCGGCTAATGACATGGAACATGGAGAATTTTAAGTTTTAAAGTTGGAAAAAAACTCAAAAAAGTTCAAAATTTACTGGCATTCAGACTGGTTGCTAAAGGTGCTACAGTTAATAAGATAGTACCATGATTAAGGATGATCGACTGCTTTATATTGAAACAATGGAAAGATGCCTGAGGTGATTTCCACCCAGGAAGGGACTGAATAATAGATTGTACAAACTCTTTTGGAAGGAGGTAGCTGAAAGGAAGGAACTTGCTCTTCAAAGTCACGATTTATTTTGTCCCCAAATTAACAACATGGTCCTTACATGCTGGGTATTGGTTTCAGAAGCATGAAAAAAATACATGGACTGGGTTATAAAGTGCACATGGGTCCAGGAGCTGCTTCTGAAATGTGGTATATGGAACAGGGTGTGAAGTCCCTGATTGGCCAGTGAAGCTATCAATTAGATGGACCGTGGTTTGCAATGGAGACCCAAAGATGTTTTGGATATACCAAGACTGTACAAGGGCTACCATGGAGCACTGCTGGGTAGGGATGAAAGTTTTCCCCAGCTATTCAGCCAAGCTGGAAGGACAGAATTGGAAAATCCAGAGAATGTCAGTCACTGGTTATGATACTGGACTTGAACTGCAGATGTTTGATGTTTAACTAATGGTTGTTGAGTTTTCATTGGTCTTGTCTCTCCTTGTTATGCCTCATAGTACTTGGAAATGTTTACTTTGTGCCATTATATGTCAAAAGCTTGTAACTCATTCTGATTTTATAGAACTTACAGTTGAGAGAATTTGCCTTGTGTTGGGGGAGATTATGCATTTCCGGTTGTATGCAGGATAGTTATATCATGTTAGGCACAATTATGATCTTGTTGCTTTCTTCATTTTAAAATTAAATATTATGTAAGGAGATATGATTTTATGTCAAGTTGACAAGGGGTGGACTTGTGATGGTTAAGTTTTGTTGTCACTTGACCTGTTTAGTAATCCACAGTGATCTTGGGTGGACCTCTGAGGTTGCTTACAGGAATGATTAACTAAAGGATGGGGATCCCTCCAGAATGACTCATTCCTCAGAGAGGGTGACTCTTTCAATAGGGGACAGGATGTTAGAAAGCTCAAGGGGAAGGTAATCTCTCTTCTCTCTTTCCATCTGTTTGCTTTTATATATGTATGTGTACTGTTGGTGATGGCCTCTCTCTCTCTCTCTCTCTCTCTCTCTCTCTCTCTCTCTCTCTCTGGAGCTGTGAGAGGGGACCAGCCTCTTTCACCATTATGGACTTTCCCCTGATCTGTAACTTCAAAAAATCCCTTCTTCCCACAATTATGCCTGGTTTGGAGGTTCAGCTCAGAGGCCTGTGACTGACTGTGACACATGGTCATAAATGTGACTAGAGACAATAACTTGAAGCACTTCAGAAGGCTGAGAGGGGATGTATTAATCAATATATTTGACCACAAGTAATTGTAACAAGAATTTTCCTTAACCTATCTCCAAATAACAAGCATTTTGAGTAACTCAAGGAATGATGAAAAGATAACCTTGTCCCACTAAAGTCTCTATTAGAAACTTCCCTAGAGCAATTATAGTGAGTGAATGCTAGTAATAATCAGTATTTCTCATTTTTTTGCCTTGAAAGCCAACCTCAATATTCAGTTCAGTTTCTCAGCACATTTCACTATTGTAGGCTGTATCCTTAATCTTTCAGCAACCTGTTTTTCTATCATTTTTGTTGCCTTGATACACTAAATTCTTTCTTTATGCTGCATTATAGTAAGGTTCCACCAACCCTTCCATAACAAAGTGTATGTAAAAGAATGTAGCAAACTTCTTTCAGCAATGAATCCTTCAAGTGTTACTTTTGAAAGTCTCAAGCACATGACAAAGTAGCAAGATAGATTCAAACTACAGAAATAAATTGTGAGGCCATGTGAGTCATAGATAGCTTCACTTACACATCAGCCTTAATTCTCAGGACTGATACAAGCCAGGGATTCAAAAACAACAGTCTGAAGATGTTGCATAAAAAGCAGAACACTCCACTAAGAGACTGGGAGAGCAAAAGATGCTGAGAGGATGGACACAACAATGACATAAAGTCCATGTCAGAGAGAAAGATCACCTCAGGACAGTCATCACCAACTGCTGAATGTGGTAGAGAAAAATCAGCCACCTGGAATCATGTGCAATATCCACAAATGTTTGATTGTTGGCCATATTCAGTCGGCTATGAAGGCATCATAGATGATAGCCTTGCATTTGTTAAGTGTTTTTTTCCATTCTCTGTACTCTTGATGTCCATTTCTATGGATTTTCATGCAAACCTGAAATAGAGGACTAGCTGAATCAATTCGCACTTGGCCTAGATGCTCATGTGCACCTCAGGTATCCATACTAGAGAAGGCAGAGCACAGAATGAAAAAATCCTGAAGCAGCTCTTTCCACAGGTCACCTTACCATTCACTTTATTCCTCACAAAGCCCACAGGGTTAAAGCCTAGAGAGGTCTTTTTCCACAGCCATCTGATGCCCAATCACTTGATGACCATGAAAAGTCTTCCTCTAGTCTCTCAAGGTCATTAAACTGCCACTTTAAAAATCCTATTTCCTCTTCTGTGTAGTCTCTCAGCCTTTTTAGTTCTTTGGCTTTTCCAGTTCATATCAATTCCCACACAGCTTGACTCAGGAATGGGTTGTCAATCATTTAAGTCCATGTTTTTATCTATAAGATAGGCTGGCCAGCGTTATGTATGTACAACATAATCAGAGAGATTCCAATACTAAGAATGATTCACTTCTACCAGTTAAAATTCTTTAGATCAGAAATAACAGAAAGTCCAATATGAGGGACCAGGTACACAGTGTCCTCAGATAGCTGTTGGTCCTTGAATTAAGTTTCTTTCTCATGCACACTGTTGCGGTCAGCCTTCTAGTTGCTGCGTGGAAAGAACCCAAGCAAAAGCGGCTTGTGGAGGAATGGGTTTATTTGGTTTACAGACTCAAGGGGAGACTCCATCCTGGCAGGGAAAATGATGGCATGAGCAGAGGGGTGGACATCACCTCTGCCACAGCACTGGAAATAGTGGAAGGAAGGTGTACAAATACTGGTAAGGGGGAGCTGGCTTATAATCCCCATAAACCGACCCCCAACAACACAGCTCTAGCAAGGTTCTAGTTCCTGAACTGCCATCAGCTGAGGATGGATCACTGAGAACACATTCATTTGTTTGTGGGAGACACCTGGATCAAACCATGACAGTCCGTTCCTGGCCCCCACAAATTAATAATCATACATGATGTAAATACAATGTGTTCAGCTCAACTCTTAAGTCCCCACAGCTTTCAATTGAACCATAATACCAAAAATAAATCCGTAATGACATAGAACATTCACACTGCAAAACATGAGGCACACAAAAACAGATTGAACCAATACAAAATTTAAAACAAGTAGCAATCTGTAACTCCAAGTTCAATGATTCTAACCAATAAAAAGTCTCTTGGAGATTCAAATCCACCCCTCCAGCTCGGCTACTCACAGTCCAGAAAACTTCAACCGGTGCTGGCAGCTCGCCTTGGCCCCCATCCATAGTCCTGGAATTCTTTGGGTCTCCATTGCAACCCAAAGTTCATCCTCATGGCTCCATAGGGCTCCATGCAGGCAACCTTGCACACCTGCTTCACACACCAATGGCCATTTTTCAAAAACAAAACTATGTTACAAATCCAATGACCCTCTCTTCTTGCATTTGTTATATTCCACAGAATGAGGTGGGCTACCAACTAGTTAATCCAGGGGGGAACAGAGCATTCAGGCCCTTTACTTCAAAGAGTCTGCATTCTTCCTGTTGTTCCAATGCAGACCAGCTGGCCCAATCTCAATGGTCATCATCTCTCAAACAATTGCAGGTGAACGGGCAGCAGTTTTGACCCAAAGATCTTTCTTTCTGTGCCATTTCCATCTGCTCACACCAGTCCATCTTTAAGTAAAACAACCTTGCACAGATTCCCAGGACACAGTCAGGCAGAATGCAGCAAGCCTCTCACACAAACTGCTTCTGGCACAGTCCTGACAAAGTTCTTTCTCACCCTCATAAGCCAAACCTCACAGTCCGTAGTTCTCATTACATTCAGGTCTTTAAACTCTGACCAGAATGATCCATCAAGCTGTACTTACAGCACTGCGAGGCATCTCTTAGGCTGAGATTTCAAGCCCATCCATATTCCTCCTGAATATCAATTCCAAAATGCCAAAGCCACAGATCAGGGTTCTAGCAGCAACAGATGACCCCACATCCTGGTACCAAAACTGTTGCAGTCAGCTTCTAGTTGCTGCGCAGAAAGTACCCAAACAAAAGCAGCTTGTGGATGAATGGGTTTATTTGGCTTATGGACTCGAGGGGAGACTCCATCCTGGCAGGGAAAATGATGGCATGAGCAGAAGGGTGGACATCACCTCTGCCACAGCACTGGTAATAGAGGCAGGAAGGTGTGCCAAATACTGGCAAGGGGGAGCTGGTTTATAATCCCCATAAGCCCGCCCCCAACAACACAGCTCTAGTTAGGTTCTAATTCTGAACTGCCATCAGCTGAGGATCGATCACTGAGAACACATTCATTTGTTTGTGGGGGACACCTGGTCAAACCATGACACACACTTTGACTAGAATGTGGCTGTTAGGTTCTGACTTTTGAAGGCAGCCTTCCCAATTCTCAAGCAGTACCAACTTATATATGGGGGAAAAAAGTTCATTATGACATATAGTTCCAGAAGGGAGCGTTCATTATGGTGAGGAAGGCATGGCAGGCTGGAGCAAAGCTGGTCACATCTCACCAGACTCAGAAGGCTAAGTGAATAGCACATGAGTTTGGGTTAAAACCTCAAAGCCCACCACTAGTTGCACACCTCCCCTAGCAAGGCTCAAAGGTTCCACAGCCTTCCCAAACAGTGCCAGTAACTGAAGATCAAGTATGCAAATGTGTGAGCATATGGAGGCATTTGGCATCCAAACCACTAGAGTCCTTTAGACTTCTCATTTCATGTTGCTCTCCTTTCTTAGCAGAGCAGTTCCCAATTGTTGCTCAAGCCTTCCTATAGTGACATCAGGTTCAACATCAAAGACAGGGATGTAGCATTGCATAGATGTCTCCAACCACAACCATAATTCTGTAAGACTCAAACCCTTATAAGCTTTTAAATAACATACCAGATCTCGAACAAGTCTATGTACACATGTTCTGCTGCTCTCTTGCTTAAAATCTCTACTTTAGACCGGTAGTCTTAACAATAGAGCATTTTCTTTTATATGCTTTCTAGAATGTATTTGTACATGTAATTATAAAGTATAATTTGTATAGGTATACTCATGCTGAAACATAGTCTTTATAACCATAGCTTTTAAATGTCATATAATATTAGATTGAGTAGATGTCCCATAATTTCATCACCTCTCTCTTGCAGGGTATGCAGGTTTCTTCCAATAGTTTGCTATTATTAATGATGATCTGAAATGTCTGCATATAATTTTCCATATGCTTGGATTATAATATTAAGGTAAAGTTTTGTGTTTTCAAGCTGAGGACAACAGTATATGAAAGATGTGAACCTCATTATTACTTTGATTCTTACTGCTCGATTTCATTCAAGGACTACTATTATTTCAGTACTTGTAGCAACTGATGACTAACTTTGAGAAGTATTCTAAACAGATTTTCTTGATTTAGCAGAAAAATATATCTATGTAATTTGAACTGGATTCTACAATTGCCCACTTGGCACCAGTACTCATTTTCTGTTTTGCAATATCTAGGAAATAAATAGTTATTCCCAGTAAACCAGAAATTTCCCAAAGACACTTTCAATAGAGTATGGCTGCTAGGTTCTGACTTGTGAATGCATCCTTCTCCAATAAGGACTTGACCACATATTTTCTAATTAAGCTAACATACTTAATTCAGATTACTTTATAATTGGAAAGGTTATAAGAATCATCAGCAGTGATGATGTGGAAGCAATGAAATCACTGTGAAATTAATATTTGTATCCTTTTTTAATTTTAGGTAATAGCACTTCTGTTCTTCAAAATAACATCTCCAGGGAAAGCATATTGAACTCAATATGTTGTGTGAATTACTTTCAGTTAGAGAAGGTACAGTATGTATGTATAAATGAATGTACAGACTGCTGAAGGTTTATTTTGGTTCTAGGGAGCATTGGAAATTGAGCTGAGTTTAATATAGCATCCTTCTGAGTCAGGGTAGCCCTACACTCTTTATGGGGCAATAATTTTAGCTATGTCTTAAAAACAGTCATAATCATATATAAAAAGTAAAAATAAAATCAGACAACAAACATTAATTTTTCTGTACAGTGTCACATAAATAATTTGATGTGGGGCTTCCAAAATGATATAGTGTGATGGTTAATTCTGACTGTGGACTAGATTGGATTAAGAATTACTTAGGCAGCTGGAGAGATGGCTCAGTGGTTAAAGCGCTTGTCTGAAATTCCTAATGACCCTAGTTCAGGTCCCCAGTACCCACATAAAGTCAGATGCACAAAGTGGTGCATGCATCTGGAGGCCATTTCCAGTGGCTGGAGGCCCTGGTGTGCCCATTCTCTCTGCTTCTTTTTTATCTCTCTCTACTTGCAAATAAACAAAAAAAATTTTAAGTCATTCTTAAACAATTTTTTAAAAAAGAATCAATTAGGGCACTTGGTGTGACTTGCCATGTGTCTGTGAGGGTGTTTTCAGAGAGGAAGACCCAGAAGATAGAAGATGCAATCTCATAGGTTGAGGTCCCAGAATGGATCCAAAGGCAAAAAAGAGAATTGGAGCCAAAGACCAGCATTCTCTTTTCTCTGCTTCCTGGTCTATTGAGATGTAACCAGCTGCCTCATGCCCCTGCTGCCATGGCTCCTCATTTAGGACAGACCGTATTCTCAAACTGTGAGCAAAATAAACCCTTCCCTCCTTAACTCACTTCTTGTTGGGTATTTTGTCACAGCAACTTGAAAAATTGGTTACCTGCATTGGCTGTGTGCCACTATTGCCCAAGTCTATACTTCTCGCTGGACTGTGTGATTCCATAGCTTGCAGGATCTCCTGCTTGTTCTTGCTGTTGGCAACCATTATGCCCTAGAAACTCTCCTAGCAACTTCCTGTGCTATGAGGACTAGCAAGGAGGGAACTGGCTTTGCTCTCTGTTCCAGCATGGTCTCACAATGTCCTGTGACTATAACCTGTGGAGTCTTTAGCAAGAGTCTTACCTTTTAGCTCTGACCAATAGCCAAGTGCTGTGGAAATAACCTGCATTTTTGGGGGGAAACTCATGGGTCTCCCTGACCAATAGCTCACTGTGTCAGGGGGTAATCCAATTCTGGACCTGGGATTTACCAGTCGGAGACCATGGCTTTAGGATTAAGCTTTCTCCACCTTCCATAGGCACTTCGGATTAAGGGCTATATCTTGTAAAATGCTATCCATGAGGAAGGTTTCTATGGTACTGTTTATAATGTTTTATTTATTGTTTTCTAGGTTGTTGAGGGGAAATTTACTGCAGCACAGACTGTCCATGATCTGGCTCATTTTGACTTCTCTATCTTCCTCTCAATCACAGCATGCTCATCTCCTTGGAGCACCTTGAACCAAAGCTTGGGCACCCTTGTCTGTGGATATCCTTGAACCTGCTTCTGGCTCTACCTGAAAACATCTTCATATGGCTGCATTCTTCTCATCCTTTAGGCTTTAGCTTGAGTATCCCAACCTTCAAGGATCCTGTCTTTCAAAACAAGGACTCACAGAGAATGTGAGACTCAGAGAAGGATACAGTTAAGAGAGTACAGGGCCTAAACAGAACCCAGTTCTTCCAAATCTTTGTGTACCTCACCTGCCATAACTTATGCCAACCTGTCAGTTATGTGCATTTCTTCTGTCATGGCCTTGGAATAGTATTAACGGTAAAGACAGTATCACCTAACTTTGTTTGCTTGCTTTGTTTTGAATCTAGATATCAGGGAGAGTAACATTCAGTAATGTTTGAGTGACAGAATAGTCCTGGCAGGAAGATTCTGACCTCCTGAGGTCAGTCCATGGAACTACACAGTCTTGGGGTCCTCTTCAAAATCTACATGGGGAGAGTTCTTGTGCTCCATGTTGTTTGTGAGTCTCTTAGAGGGTTCCATTTCAAACTGATCAGAACACATCTCATTGTGTGTACATTGATTTGAAATAAAAGCATATTTTAGGCACAATTTCTACCCTTAAGCAATATTTCCTCCAAATAAGGACATCTGAATAAACAGATCATTTTCCTCTGGACTATTTTTCTAATCCAAACATTGCAATGCAAATATAATTTCTGCATCCGTTTGTGACTCATTCTCACCTTTTTAACCTAGAGGCTGTCATGTCAGCTGGTCTCCCCTGAGTTATTCATCCAGGTCTTGAGAATACTGAACACATATGGCATGTGTCACCTTGGACAGGTAAACATAAAGAGGGTAACAGGAAAAAGAACAAACATCGCTTTTCCTAACTGTTGCTAAGAAGTAGGCATTTGAATTTCAGATTTTATAGACCTCTGTCCTGGAGTCATTGTATAACAAAATAAGAAAAACAATTAAACAATACTTAGTCTCAAGTTCTCAGAGGTGCTTTAAGTCTTTTTGTGTCTCCAGTGATCTTTATCCAGCATCTACTTTACCATGTCTAGTGGTGGGAATCGGTTCTCTCCTACACACTAGAAAGTTAAGCCAAACCTAAATGTGTGGCTATTAGTAAGTTTATCAAATGGCATTGCTTTCATCCAGATCATTCACCAAACTAAAGAAACAAGAACAGAGCCCAGTGACCATCATCTAGAGAACTCTGCAGCCATTAGGAAAAGCATCAGAGCCATGACTCCATCTACCAGACAAAGCATCAGAGCCATGAATCCATCTACCAGACAAAGCATCAGAGCCATGACTCCATCTACCAGACAAAGCATGCAGTGTCATGAATCCATCAGTGGTGAATAGAAAGGGGCCATGGAGTTTCTGGCACTATTTTATAAAAGTCAAGGTATACTGTGAATTTTAACATAACTGATTACCCTCCCTATTCTGCGAAGCTTGGGAAACCTCACGTTGCTTTCTTGCATATTGTTGCACTTACCTTCTTATTGCTTGGACAAACACCTGACCAGAAACAGCTTAGAAGAGGAAAGGGTTTATTTCAGGCTTATAGATTCCAGAGGACATTTCATTATGGCAGAGGAAGCTGGTTCACTTCACTATACATCCACAGCAGAGACAACAACTTGCACCAACAAATATGAGCTGACTCTGAATACACACCTTAGGGATGGACTCAAGATCCACCCAGTGACACACCTTCTCCAGCAGTGCTCTGCCTGCTGGAGACCAAGTAAGAAGCTATGGTAAGCATTTACATTCAAACCACTAGACATGCTGAGAGTCAACAACACTATTAAATAACTAAGCTTGGGGAGATATTTGACAACAATTTATTAGGTTCAAACCCTTTCTTCTGGTGAAAAATTTTCAAAATCTCCTCAAAGTTGCACAATAATACTTACCATGAAAATTAGTGGAAGAGCCTGCTAATTTAATTCCATCATAAATTGGGAGATGTACATCCCTGCAAACACCTCCTGAAATGATAGTACCTGCTTCCCTCCTGGGCTCTTGGCATTTGCAGATACATGTTGTCTACCCAATTGCATTGACAAGACCATCAAAACTCCCCATAGATCCCACTAATGATACCACATTTGTGTCTTCTCAATATTTTGTACTCAAAACAAATCCTCCAATTACACGATTCCTACCTCTCCAATGTATATATACTAAAGAATTCCAGATGTAACCAAGGTTTAGTGTGGATCTCACTGGATGCTTCAAAATGGGAGGATTATAGGATTTTATTTAAAGTACAGGTTGGGGAAGCGAGGAGAAAGAAAATATAGACCAGCATAGACTGCCTGTATACTTAGGCTGAGTAAACAGAGATGCTTCAATTCTAGTGTGCCCCCATATCTGCTGTTATAATGATGTGTTTGTTTATAAATGCATCAAAAAAAGAAACGAGGTCAGCTTGACATGACTGACTTGTTTTCAGCACCCTAGCTGGCTGCCAAGGAGGGCTTTGTCTTGCAAATGCTCCCAAGCCATCTGCCTAACAATCTATCTGAGATTTTGTCTGAGAAGAACCTTAATGCTAGAAGAACAAAAACCAGAAGACTTGAGTTCTGGATGTATTCTGTGATTAGCTAACTGCAGGCACCCTACTCTATCTCATACCATTTAATCTGGAAAGTGAAGGAGTCAGAATAAATATTTTCTGTTGTGCCTTCCAGCAAGGAAGCTACGAGTCTTTCATTTTGTTGGCCTGTAGCTCTCTGAATCTGTTCTGGAAATCAGGACTGTAACCATGCCTAGTCTTTGCATATTTCTCCTCTGTGCATTCTATTTCCTGTTCTGTGACTACCTTGTGGATTGGGAGGAGTTCTATGGGTTTTAGCTAATTCATTTTAAGAATGAAGAGGTTTCCATCATATAGCATTTGCACCTTTAGGTGTAAGCATATAGCACCTAGACAATATTGAATACTGTTTCTGTGATCACATTTTGTACCTTCTTGGAGGAACCAAGTGTTTTGTGTTCTCTCCCTGAGCATAGAAACATAGATGTATCACCCCAGGTTGAGCAGACAGCCTGGATATTTTTAAACAATTTGTTGAATAATATTTCAAGTGACAAGTTACTTTGGTCCTTACCTTAGACTTAAATTGTCTTGAATTTCTGTGTCTCACTGAATTTTGAAGAATTCCCCCTCTCTTTTCCCACTGATCTATTAAATCCCCTGCTTGATCCTTTTATACTGACCAAGGGCAAAATGATCATCACTCAGGATTCCATGGCTCCGGGGTTCTGGGGAGAGGAATCTTAAGAGTTGTTCTGTTTCTTTATTTCACAGGTAATGAATGCTTTGGGTTATAGAGCTATTTTGTTCTGGCCTGATGGGATTGCATGACTCAGAATGGATGATTCCCACAGGAAGGTCTGATTTTTATCCTTTGACTACAAACTAAAAATAGAGCTTTCAACTCCTTCTCAGCTCTAAGCTATCATGCTGAAGAAACTTGGACACTCGGCATGATTGCTTGTCGAATCACTGCTTCTTTAAGTTGAAATAAAGAGCAAACAAATCTAAGTAGATGAGACTAGCTCCTTCCCTTGCAGCTGTCAGGGTGCAGGTGAGGGTGGATTTTCCTTTCAAACTCATTTAAATGCAACTCTTTTCTTAGGTGACTATTATCAGGTGTAGCCAGGAAAAGAACAGTTCTGACTAATCATAGTCTTAAGTATATCTTCCTAATAATAAACTCTGATGAAACTTTACCAATTTGGCTCTTTTTTTTTTTGCAGTGGAAAATCATTCTTTATCCTTCACATGTTTGAGAATAATAAGGTTGAGGGCTTAATCAGTGCTATGCCCAAAGTTATGGAACTAGAAAGTATGTGAGCTACAACTGGCAGGATTTCTATGACACCTGTCACAATTTTCCTCTACTAGTACATAGCACAATATTTGAATACACTTGTGACACAGTGTCAGTCAAGGTCAAGTCTGTCTTCCCTATGACTAGTGCCCAGAATCTTCATTTTAGCTATCTTAGTTTTTGTGCCCTTCACATAATTTCATGCTCTTACATTTCTCTAAACCCTCAACACAGCTCAATCTATGGTAGATTAACTTGTTTGGTTCAGGAAAATAAGTTTTCAGGCTCAATAATAAATACCCAATCCTGGAGTTGACAAATGGGCTATTTTCAGCACAAGTCTGATTTAGATGCTTGTTCTGGGCATGTGGATGGATCACTCTGTGAACTCCAATTAGCTAAGTGTAGACTCACCATATTTCAGCCATAGAAAGAGAAAAGGGGGAGTTATTATCCCTAAATTAAGTCCTTTGAGACTCTGGTTGATAAAATTCTATTCTTAAATATTTCATTGGATAGATTGCCCAGAATCTCTCAACTAAACCCATCACATCACTAGGGAAGTAAAAATCAAATTGTAGTACCAACTACATTGACTATTTTGACTGAATTACTTGGGAAATTCAGTCATACAATTCATAGTAACAGTTAATTAAAATTTAAAATATTCAAATTGATGTTTATGTGTTTCTGTGGCCAATGTTTATTCCAACTCTCCCTTTGCACAGTTCCTGCTTCTGCTCTGGTAAGTTAGTAGTAGGCACGAAGCTCTAGCAGAGACTGCACTGTAGGCATCTCTTAGCCCAGCACTTGAGATAAATGGGGTCCAGAGCAATACATACACACATATATATTTAAGAACTCGGAGATAGGGACAGCTCTGGAGACCTTGAGGTTACATGCTCACAAGCTGGTTCATTGCAAAAGGCATTATGTCTCCACTATTCTACTAGTGAGTCCATTATTCTTGGTAGGTGTCATGAGCATGGATCTTGAAACTTTCCCCTTTCCTCTAACAGCATTAGTCCTTGAGAGACATAGGGGATAGGAGAATTCTGTTCTCCATTCTCCTTCCCTTCCCTTTCTTTCCCTTCCTTTATGCTTTCTTTTTATTGCTCTTATAGCCATTGTTGTCATGAGTGACATTTTTGTGAGCAAGTGACTATCTTGCTGTAAGAACGGCAGCAATGCACATGCCCCTGGCCACTCCAGGGCAGGGCTTCCTAGTAAGTGCCCCAGCCCCATGGGCAGGTTCCTGTCACAGCCCCCACTGGGGCATCTCAGCAAACTCAACCATTTCTTAGTGGGCTGCAGACACTTGCTGTCTGGGGAGAGGACTGTGAGTCACAGATGGGTCTCTTCCAAGTGTGCTTCTTCCTTGAACATTCTCTTAGAAGTAGCTGCATTGTCTACATTATCATGATTTCTTTTTACCTTCCCCAGGAGTGAAGCTTTACTACTCAGATAATTTTCATGTTAAATTTTCCAAGTGCAATTTACTTTTTTGTTTGTTTTCATATCAGAAGCTAACTGATTTCGAGACACTTTATGAATAGACCATCCTCAGACATTCAGTTTTAACTTTTGACTCTCTCTCTCTCCTCTGTATGTACCTGTTTTAGGATTTGACTGTGGACTTTGCCTCTGGTGCCAACACACATATGTCTTATTTCACTGTGCCAACATTTCTAGGTACCATGAATTTAGTTATGCAGGTCACAATTGCCTACAATATCATTGGCTGGCTTTAACACCCACTTTCCTCACACCTATTTCTCACCCCTATATGTCCAGGGAATATGATGAGTCAAGTTCTAAAAGCTCAAATAATATGATTTAGCTCTATGGCCATATGAACCTGAGAAGTAGAAATGACCGTTTGTTCATTATTGCAGTTTGAAGAGAAGGTATTGACAGGGTTGTTGTAGCCACAGTGTTGCTGCTTGGTTAATGCTGGCTGAGCAGGTAAGGAAACCCTTAGAAGACTTATATGAGATTATAGAGCTGCAATTACCATCAACTATTGAAAGCTTATTTATTAGTTTGATTCTTATGGTAATCCAATAGAATAGACTTGCTATTTGTGATAGTCATATTTCCCAAAGAAATTATATATACATATATGTATATACCTACCTTCACTCCCCCTTCCCATTTATATTCCTCTTCTAAGACCCCCTTATAGCCAAGTTGGCAATTATAGTCTTTCCAAGTCCCCTAACTGCCCAGCCAAACAATTGTCCATAGCCTGTGAATTTCAATACAACTGAACACGTATACTTCTGGCCATTTCTCTTTCCAAGCAAAATGAAACAGGTGCCTACATGGACAATTTTATTACTCTCTCCCTCTCTCTCTGTTCTACAAAAGGAGCACTTACACATTGCACGGAAACATCTATAAACTAGGTCCATGGGTTTTCTTCCTAACTCCCCATGTGCCCAAAGTTGTGGATGAGCAGAAAGAGGGTTAGTAGTAAGGAAGAGTCATGGGTATTTGGACAACTTTCTTATATAACTTTCTTGTACCTTCTAGGTCTACTAAAGCCTGCATAGTGAGTGGGTGGGTGTACAGCAGTTCTGTTTCCCAAGAACAGTCCTTCACAGTAGATAGGAGAAGTCTGCTTTAGAACTACCATGAGAACCCAGGGAAGGCCCAACTACCTCTTCACCAGAACCAGAAAGAATCCATCAGATCATGAAGTCAACACCAAAATAAATGATGCCCCAAGCCACGAAAGGGGCTTCTCATCATTGTCTATGAGCCATCCATACAAAGCTTTGCCTAGAATCTGGCCAAAACCCCTAGGGAGATCTTCCCCTATATTATAGCAACAGAAAACTCACTGGACATTAAATGCATTTCAGAACAACCTTTACAAAAGTATCAAAGTAATCAAAAACACATAAAACCTGTGGGTCATAAAAATACAGGAACAAATAAAGTTCACTACAGAGAAAAATAAGTAAAAATTGAGCAGTACATGTGCTTCTAGAGAAGAAAATCTTGATTATATTTTTCAAAAAGTTTAAAAAAACATGAAGTGAACTGTCTATTTTCTGGTATCACTGGCTGAATTTTACTGGAAAAAAATCATCACTTGAGTTTTATTAAGTTTTAACATGAGATTCCCCGCAGCACTGTAACTTGTCCTGTCTGGATCCTAAAAACCAACCTCTTTCTTACCTCTGTGCTGCAGCAGAATCCATGTCTTTTTTAAAATTTTTGATGCCTTAAAATTCTCTCTTTTCTATTTTATGATTTGTTTGGCATTTTTCTAATATCTCCAACTGCTATTGCAATGAGAGCTTGTAGCACTTTATGGAACCACCTCCCATATATAAGCCACATCCTGCAGGGTCTAGAAATTAAGCAGTGAGCTCATAGGCAGAGGAGAGAAATGGAGCTTGCCAAGAGTCCCAGCATAAACATTTAATTGTGACCTATTTATTATTTTTTTTTAACAGCGTGACTCCACAGGTCAACATTCTTACTGCTTTTGAGGTTTCCTTTTACTTGCCAGTTTTAGTTTTGATGTGACTTTGAATTACAGCAGTAGCTACTGTACTTTGTTTTTCATTCCTTGCTTTTTCTTTTCCTGGAGGAAATAGTAAAGGCTCCACACGCAGTCACTGTACTGACCACCCAAGCATGAAGTCTGTAACAGGTGACTCAGCTCCAGGGAGTGACAGTCACCTCTTCCTGCCCATGCCCTCAACCAGTTAGCTCATATTTACGTTAAAAAATCAGGGGGCTGCAGAGATGGCTCAGCCATTAAAAGTGTTGTCGTGCACAGCCTGATGACCTGCGTTCTATTTCCCAGTACCTATGTAAAGCAGACACGCAAAGTGGTGCATGCATCTGAAGTTCGTTTGAAGTATGCCCTCTCTCTCTTTCTTTCTCTCTCTCTCGCTCTCTCTCTGTTTGTAAATAAATAAATAAAATATTTTAAAAAATCATTGGGATAGCTCAGGTCCACAGGAACCGTTGGCAATGACACAAGGAAGGTGGAAGAGAATGGAGTTTAGGCGGTTTCTTGATGGTCAGCTTCATACTTGGCTTGTGGTCCTCATTAGTGAATTACTGACACCCTGATAGGAGCAGGGAAAAGCAAATGAGTGCACTTTGGTGCTAACTGGTTTGTCCTTCATTTAGCTATAGAATTTGAATACAAATAAATAGAGTTAGGGTTAGAGGTAGGATTCAGTTTGAGACCAGAAACTGAGGTCACTATAATCTTTACTTGAATTTCAGAGAAATATTTCCTACACTACTCATTGTACTTATTTTCTATGCATTTTAAAAGAAATGATTACAGGTTTATGCCCAACTAGTCAGTAGGATTACTTGAGGCCAGATTGAACAATATCAAGACTCTATCTTGGGGAGAGAGATGGGGGGGATAAAGGGAAAGAAGAAAAGGAAGCAAAAACAGCCAACTGACCAAACAAACAAATAAAAAAAACCCCAAAACAAATAATCCCCAACACACATGTTTAATGGATTAATTAAATGCATTCTCCTAGTGTTCTGTAAGACATCATTATGGGTAAAGGCAATTTAAGAATCAAGGGATGAGTTATTTTTCAAAGCCTCAGGGTGGGTTTGTTGCCCTGTTTCTTCCAGCTCTGTGCACCTGCTGCATTTCTGGGCTTATGCCTGTTTTCAAAGCTGAAGCCACAGGTAGACTTCTCACATGGCAACACTGAACTTTTTTTCTGTCTTCCCTTCCCACTTTTCAGAATAGCATAGAGAGATTGCACAAAGGAGGGGTTTCATTATGGCATTTCTACACGCACTTTTAAATGGGTTGACGATTGCACTGAAGACATTTCGATAGTCCGGAATAATGCATTTAACACCACCTAATTAGAAACCTCAATTCTTCCTTCATCCCTCAGGAGTGACATCCTTCTGTCTTTCTGTCTACTCTGAGGAACTACTTTGGAAAGGGGTTGGGAGCAATGAAACTGAAAAGCCACCATTTCAGAAACATAAATAAAAACTCAGGGAACTGATGAGTCACGTGATGAGCCAGGCTAGAAAGAACTCTGTTTTCCAAGGCTGAACAATGATGATTGGAGTGGCCATGGCACTTTCTTTATGCACTCGGTTTTGTGTGGAGGGAGGGGGTGAGTTGGCAATGGGTACTTAAGATGAGAAATAGAGATGAAATTTAGCCAAAGACAGAGAACAATTTCTTAACCCTTTCTGGGCTCAGACTCCTCCTGTGGTGAGTGGACATAATAAATTTAGCTTGTATTATGGGATATTGTGACTTTGAATGGTTTTGTACAGGTAAGGTGCTTGGAATAATGCCAGACACGTTGGTCAGTATCATATAAATATTTGTTAGTTGCATTATAGCGATGAGGATAAGGAAGCAGCAACATGAACATTGACAGAACACTGTTTCAGACCTAATATCAACAACCATATGCTGTTCATACTCTTGGCAGACTTCTAAAACCTTTAAGAAGGTGTAGAAGGGAGAGGCCAAGAAGTGGTTAAAATCTGGTCCTGAATGAACATTTGACATTTATACCTGACCAAATAGTATCGTCCACATGTGTGGCAGTTTGAAAGTATGTCCCCCAATAGATTCAGGAGTTTTGTTAAAGTTTGTAATTTGAAAAAGGTGTCACTGCTGATGGACCCCAGGGTCCAGCCAGCCCTAAGGTGTTTCTAGGGGTGGATCTGGAATTCCAGCTAGATTATGCAAAGACCAGTTTGAGCTCAGCCTGGAATTCTTGCAGGCTTGGCTGCCGGAGTGTGCTTGGTTTTGGAGGTGCTTGTGGTGGTTTTCTCTCTCTTATTGAATCTGTAAGCTTCAATAAATCCCTTCTTCATCACACAAAACACTGTGCCTGGTTTGGGGGTTCATCCCAGCAGTGTGAGCTGACTACAACAAAATGTTCAGATGAATTGCTTTGCTTTTTCTTAGAACACTATGATCTCAGGAAAATAAAACAGATATCCAACAAGAAGCTTCAACAGAGAAAAGAGGTTTGTGCCGATGACTCAGTTACCAAGCACTTGTGTCACAGGCAGAAAGACCTGTATTTGATTTTTAGTACTGACATAAAATGCAGGGTGTGGTGGGTGCGGTGTGGTAATCCCAGTGATGGAGAGGTAGAGATAGGAGGATCCCGGGGCTCACTGGACATCCGGTCTAGCTAGCCTCATTGGTGAGCTGCTGGCCAATGAAAGACCTTGTCTCCAAGGAGGTGAGCGGTGTTTCTGAGGATGACACCTGAGGTTACCCTCTTCTCCACATGCTCCATGCGTGTTCATGAACACACATGAACACACACATGTACATTCATGATTCAAAAAGAAAAAGACATTTTTGAGTAGCTAAGCAGAACCTAAGGAAATTTGTTTGGCACTGTTGGGAAATTGCTTTAGTTCCCCCTTGAGAACCACTTGCATGGACTTTGATTTATATAAGAAATTGAACTATGTCTCTGTTGACTTTGTTCCTGTCAAAGGGATTGTCTCTTCCAAAGAAGAGAAGGTAAGTTGGTCTTTGTACCATTTAATTGACCAGTGATTACATTCATACACTTTCAAGAACATGTGATTGTGTGGATTATTTGACTATATGTATGGTTTCTGTGCTATAACATCGGGCTTTTCACAGTTTGTTTTTTTCAGTCTTCTGGTGGGCTTTTGTCTGTGCTCAAGGGAGCCAGTCTACCCTATCTGTGGTAACCGCTGGTGCTCTGGTCACTAGGTGTGCATATGGCACAACCAACTAACACGAATCACTGTGCACGCCACCCAAGCCACCCCTGCTTTGCCTAGTAACTGTTGTGATTTCCTGCCTGTCATCTCTTATTTCTCCTTTTATTGTTCCTTTTATGAAACTTTTTAGCTTCATGCTGCAGGGACAGGGCTTTAAAGCCTCATCTGGTTTTACCAGGTTTTGTCTTTTACACTGGGATTTTGGAGCTTCTAATGTTTTCTGCATTTTTTTTTTTTTTTGGCCATTTCAGTGACTAGTCATTACTAAGCATTGTTTGTTTTTTTTCTTATTGCTGGACCAAATACCTGGTCAGAGATACCTTATGGGAGGAAGAGTTTATTTTGGCTTATCGTGGCTGGAAAAACATGGTGGTGAGGATATGATGTGGCCGGTCACACTGTGTCCATAGCCAGGAAGCAGAGAATGGACAGGGAGTGGGGCTGGGCTATAAAACCTCAAGGCTTGCCTCAGTGACCTGTTACATATGGTAAGACTCTACCTCTAAAACCTCAACAACCTTCCAACTTTCACTGCCAAGTGTTCAACATGTAAGAGTGCATTTATCAACAAAACAGAATCATCTTATGCATGGATGCAATGAAGAAATTGGATTACTATCATTTTGTTGTGTTTCCTTCTTTTCTTTATTTAATTTATCTGAGAGATATGTAGATGATAAATAGATAAACGGATGAAAGAAAGAAAGTAAGAAAAAGAAAGAGGAAGGAGGAAAGGAAAGAAGGAAGGAAGGATTTTTTGGAAGGAAGGAAGGAAGACGATAGAATGTGTATGGGTTCTCCAGGACTGATTGCTGCTGCTGCTGCTGCAATTGAACTCCAGATGCATGAGACACTTTGTGCATCTGGATTTTTGTGGGTACTGGGCACTTGAACCTGGGACATCAGGCTTTGCAAGCAAGCATCTTTAACCACTGTGCAATCTCTCCAACCCTTGTTTTTTTTTTAAATGAATCAGAGATAAGCATATAAATTCTCGATAATACTAAGAAAATGAGAAAAATAATAAGATTGGTCTTAGAATGCACCTTCCAGAGGAGATGTGATGGGTAAAATGCCTGTGAGGGTTCTGGGAACAATGAGCTGTGGAGCGGGAGAGAGGTGCAGTGAAAATGCCAGGTTATTTTTATATCCACGATAGTTAAGATGCTCTGAAAAGGTCAAGCATTAGTCAAAGATAGCAGAATCTTGGGAAAACAAATAGTTCTGGCTTATCACAGGCAATAGTTATTTGTTTCGGAGTAATTTATCAGGGGTCTTATAGAAAAAGTAGATAAGCAAAGGCTGAGAGTTTTATACAGAATATTATATTTTAATTGGACTTTTAACACTTATGAATCGGTCTCGAGTGAATGTGACTCCTATCCCATAAACAGATATATGCTCTTTAGCAGGAATAGATAAGGAATTAGATTTAGAGAAGAAAGCTAGTACTTTGAAGGTAGAAACTGTGTATTTTTCTTGGGTGTGTTCTGATAAACTCTCTTCTCAAGTCGGAGAAAACACCCAAGAAAAACATACAGAATAAACTCGGTTTGAAAGGAAAGTTAGCCCAGAGTGAGACCTGCTCTGTAAACTCCTCAGAAACCTGGCAACTCATGATTTCAGTATCTTCTGGTCTGCATTTAATGTTGGATAGAATCTCTCCTGGATTAACTGTAATTGCTACATTGAAATATTGATCTTCAGTAACTATTCTGGAAAAATAGCTTTATAGCCTTGTAGTAAGTTCATGGTCCTATCTCTTCTGGATTTCACCTTAGATTTTTGTTTGTTTGAGACAGGCTCTTGGTATGTAGCCTGGGTGGGCCTTGCACTAGATTGCCTCCTGAATGCTGGGATTGTATACAGCTGCACACTTGCCTCACCTTTGATTCATGATTTTGAAGTTGCTTTTGAAAGAAATATTCTTGAGAAACTCAAGAATAAATTGACGAATTATTAATCATTCTGCTGAACATGTCATCAACTCCCAAAGATACGGCAGAAGCAGGGTCTAGTAATCATCCTCCAGTTGTTCATGGCCAAGTGCATGATCTGAGCATTGTGACAATAACCCATATAAGTGTTGTCCTGCAGGAGACCATGACCACGAGCTCTTCATCTCAGATGGAGGGCCTGAAAGCCTATGAGGAGGACAGAGGTCTGTGAGTTAAAATAACTTACTATTGCTTGATGGTGGATCTTCAAGGCAATGCTAGCTTGATGAGGGGGGAAGGGATTCAGGTAAGTTGGTTAAAGCTAGTCAAAAATGTAATTTACTGTCCAGCAATTTCGTGTTACAGATTCAGGTAACACCTTGGTTCCCTCCCCCAGTGGCCTCAGGAAGAAGTTTTACCCAGACCTTGCCTCCAAAACAGGAGATAACACCCCCACACACACACCTGTTGTGTCTTTGTCTGGCAGGAGGCACAGCACAAGGCACTGCCCGTCAAGGCACTGCCCGTCCTGATTCCCTTCCCCCAAGCTAAACATCCACTTTAAAAAGCCAGATTTTGGTCTGAGTTTTGGGCTTCTCCCATCTTGAGGGATAGCCTGGAGCTTGAGGTTCCCCTTCTTCCTATTAAAAACCTTTTCTTAAAAAGCGGTCTCCATGGTGGTCATTTCCATTCTAACAACAGTCACATCAACTTCATCATGAGAAGATTATTTCAGTTTGTAAATTCTTTTTACCACAAAACCAAAACATTCCTTGGGCCCAAAGCTTTCCATTAGGAAGCTCACTGAGAAACAGGCTCTGACCCCTTGTGTCATCATTCTTGTATATCATCATGGTATTCAGCACACCACTACACCCCAAGAGCAATCACAAAATGTAAGTTGAAAATGGACCACCCAGTCATCTATCACCCTTAAACAGCCAATAGGATGTAATTATGACAGATTTTTTTATGCATAGATTCCACATTTCCTCATTTGGTTTTTAGTGCTATCAAAGCTATTTATGACACTGACCCTCCTGCATACTCGTGTGGTGGATAGGTCCAAATCAAGGACTAAAATGTTCTCACGTGGACCACAGTTTGCTCAAGAAATTATACAGAAACTCGTTATCTGTCAGCTTTCACCAGCTCATGTTGTGGTAACAAACACTCCTAAATTCTCAGTGGTGTCCCAAATCAGATTTTCTATTTTGTTCATGCTAAATGTTGGTGGTGGAACAGCTGTGATTTTTGTTGGGCTTTGCTTATGTGCTTTTTTTAATCCTGAGATGTAGGTCAAAGCAGAAGTCTTAATTAACAACTTGCTATTCTTGTGGCAGAAAGCAGAACTAAGCCACAGCTACATGAAGATTTTAAAGCTCTGCTCAAATGTGGCTGAGCCTGAAGTTAATGGCTTGGCTCCCCTCTCTTGGATGGGCTGGTTAACAAGTAAGGATGTATATATGATCAAAATATAGGGAGACATTCAATGCTGGAAGCAATGATACCATCTATAACAGTGCATCTCCTTTCATTTAGCAAAAGACATTCACCCTTTCTCCAAAAAAGACACTATGAGTTCCATTGAAGCACTGCATCAAACTCAGATTCAAAGTCTGTCAGCTCATGACAATTGTCCGATCAGCTCCAGATAAAGCCTTTCTTGGAGCTGGAGAGATGGCTTAGTGGTTAAGGCGCTTGCCTGCAAACCTAATGACCTGAGTTCAATTCCCTAGTATGCATGTGAAGTCTGATCCACGAAGTGATGCATGAGCATGCATCTGTAGTTTCTTTGCAGTGGCTGAAGGCCCGGGCAGGCCCATTATCTCTGTCTGTCTCTCTTCTCTCTATCTCCCTCTGCTTGCACATAAGTAAATTTTCAAAAAAGCTTTTCTTTATCTGAAGTTGTCTTGACTAAAATGACAAGTTATTGCTTCCTACCAGTGCCATGCACTAAGAAATGAGAGTGGAGTGGGAGGGGGTGAATACAATAATAGCCATTCTGAAAGAAGGATGTGCAAGTGGGTAGGTGGTCATGTGCTGGCGCATACCAGCCGCAGGACCATTGAGAAGATACTAATCACACCATATTCCCACCCTAGCATAAAGGAATGTGGGTCTTTATTTTACACCAGAGGCAGTGTCCCTGTCCAATGTGCTCCCCAACCCTGAGTTAATGTTGTGGGCTGCTCTCTGTCTGTGGATTTCCTTGACCACATTTGAACATGGCTTTTGAGAAAATAAATCCTTGGAAATACATGTGATTTTTTTTCTCCACATAAATGGGTTATTTATATGGAAGATATCTCAAATCAATGTCTTTTACAATAGTCATAGGGTATTTATATTTCCTAGCTTTTGAGACTTTCAGGTTTATGGTGACTGTATAATTTAGTATAATTAGTCATATCCCCTTTTCTCTTAAAAGATGGTTAATAAATTGCAAAGTGACCTTTTTCTTATCCTCTACTTTTTTTTTGCAAAACTCCATCTAGTTTTTAATTCTTTCAATGTCTTCTATTACCAATAGCCTCATAACCACTCGTGCAATTATTTTTGAGATTAGCATTTGCCTCTAGATTAATTGACTTGCATATTGCTCTTCTTGGGCTTCTAGAGGGTTGTGCCCTTTTTTCCCTTTTCACAAATCTTGTCATTTATTTTAAGGGATGCATTGGGAATAACTCATTTTAGTATTAGAGCTCTGCGCCAAGACTAAGGATGAGTTATCCTTATGGCCTTTTGTTTTAACTTTCTTCACTGGAATTGAGAAATAGTTCCATTTCCCAGTAGCCACATTCCAAAGTACCCAGGTCTCTATTTCCCTTTCAATTCTGAGTACAAAGCAGCCAATTTTTTTGGTGTTTGTTTACTTGTTGTAATATCTTGCAAAGGGGGTTCATCAAATCATTATCCCAACCTTCCCTCTTACGAGGTTTTGTCCAAAGCCACAAGCTCATTCAGGACATTGTCTGTCTTCCAAGTTTAAAACAGGCAATAGTCCTGCCTAGTATTTTGTCACGAAAACTGTCAACTTTTATTTCCAATGTTCTTGATTTCCACTGCCTGCTCCTCAGGTCAACATTGCATTTTTGCTGCTGTTATAACAGTATCCCACGTCTTTGTGTCAATTTTTGTAACGGTCTGTTTTCTTTAGGATATTGTACAAAGAACTCATGAATATCCATGGCTTTCAATGACAAAGGGTTGTAACTCTTGTGTTACACATTGCCTTCAATATGCCAGCCATGGTTGTCAGCTCTGTCCCAAATGTTTTGACTGGGATCTATGCTGAGGTAGCATTATTGATAGAATGACAATATGAATGAACTCATTCAGGACCTATGCACTCTACACCCTGGCCTAGGAGGACAGGAGATGGCCCATCTGCATCAGATTTGCTTTCTTGTGAGAGAAAGACTAGAAATACTGATGCTTTTGCTCAGGCAGGTGCCATGTCACTTCTGATCACAGTCTTAAGCAAACTACACTCCAATGGTTGTGTGATAGAGTATGTACTCCTGGCCAGAGATGGACTGCAAGTCATACAGCAATGGGAAGGCAAAGAATTTCCAAGGACAGCAGCATATATGCAGTTACAGGTAACTGTAATATGATTTTCTTTTTCCTTTGACATGCCATGAGGGTTATTTTGACAAAATAAAAATTAAAAGCCTGAATGTGTGGTTTTTTTTTTTTTTTGCTTGCATGTTTGGTTTTGGTTTTTTGAGATAGGGTTTTGCTCTAGTCCAGGCTGACCTGGAATTCACTATGTAGTCTCAGGGTGGCCTAGAACTCATGGTAATCCTCCTACCTCTGCCTCTTGACTTCCGGTATCAAAGGCATGTGCCATGTGTTTTTTAAAACTTTTTTATTGGTAAATAATTATATATATTCATATAACAAGATGCTCAGTATCATGTTATTAGAGAAAACCCCTTAAAACCAGGATGTCACACCCCTTTATGCATTAGATAGTCTCCCCCACCATGGCTTTTACATTCTTTCCACCACCTCTTCTGCAAATTTCCCTGAATCATTGTGATTGAGTTTTAAGTTTGTATAATTGTTGAGTTCTTAAGAGTCTCTAGATTTGTGCTTGTTTTGACTATTTTGGGCACCCTTGGTGTCTATCTCTGTTCCCCTTCCCTAGCATATCTGCCTTGCTGTGGGAATAGCTCTTTTGATAATCACCCCACTTCCTTAGAGGTTGTGTTAGGGCTCTAAATGGTGAGTTTGAGGTGGCTCCTCTCCTGCTTGAGTGCCCCCTTCAACTTAGATCCTATTGGTGGAGTTCGGTTGTCCAAGGTTCTTGTTGATTTCTAAAAATATACAAACAGAATCTTCAACAGAGAATGAGATCGTTATTGGTTAATTGAGACTAATAGTGTTGTAATGGGGTGAGCTGGGGGTTAGAATTTAGATACTGCCCAGCAAAATTCTAATGCACCCCAAAATTTGAGGAGTATCTGGATTCTTGTCTATAAAGTTAAAGAATTAAAATCATAGACAACAAGATATTAAGGTATAGTGGGAGACTTTATTATTTAAGGGAACATGGGGAGTTACAGAGTTCTCCAGCCACCAGTGTGGGGAGAACACATAGAGAGTTTAACAGAACTTATATTGTTCAGCTAAATAAGCAGCAGAAGAAAATATAACAGGGAGCTCCCATCATGAAAAGGAGAGGTTCATGAGGGAAAAAGTCTGGAGTCTTCAGGGTAGGCCTTACCTTTCTAAGACCTGGAGATTCAAAGATCCCTCTGCTGGCCTGCCATGTGGGGAAGAGACGGGCTTTCTTCTAGGGAAGTTAATTTAAGTTTTCCCCAGGTGAGTCAGAGAGACAGCTGATTGGTTCATACCTGACTCAAGGGGAGGGGTTGTCTCTGCAGAGGCCTGATCCTGTCACAGTGTTAGTTTGACACCACTATTTCACAGATGGGTACTTCTTGTCTTGCTTGTCTGTGCCATATAGCAGTGTGTTCTGCATTCTCAGGCCATCAGTCAGTGTAACTTGAGGATGTCCCCTGCTTTCTTGGAGTATTGTTGGTCTGGTTCCCCTGGCCACTTGTGCAACACCTTCTGGCATTACAAAGGCTAGCCTTCTGGGAGCTGGATTTGTTTCTGGATTCAGCAGGGTCTCAGTATTGTATAACAGCAGTCTGTGGAATCTTCTTCAATAGGGTCTTATCTTTTGCCTGAGGTGGATATTCAAGAGCTGCGAATTTTTCTTTCTATTAAAGCATTAAGGGGTGAGAGTAAGTCATGAGGTCATTTTGCATTGAAGCAAAGTTTTGGTATGGTTCACTGGATCATCTATGAGACAGTTCTTAAGGGGGAAAAGTCCCCATAGATTTATTAAACAAAACAGCACAGAAAAGTATGACTTTACACACACTGTCAAAATTAAAATAAAATGAAAACTCTATGATCATATAAGAAACAAGTCATTAAGAACAAAAGCCCAAAAGGAAGGATTTATTACAAAGATACACTAGTCAATGTTACATTCTGCTTCAAGTGATGAAAGGAAAGCAATCCTGGAGCTGAGGGGTGGGCTCTGTGGTTAAGATTGCTCATTGTGCAAGCATAAGGGCTGGAGACCTACAGAGTTAGCTGTTCCTGACAGCTGGGAGTGGCCAGGTAACCCCAGGCCTTTGGAGAAGGGTGAGATTGCAGAAGCCTCAGGAGCTAGTTTGGATTGGTTTCATGAGGGACCAGGTTCATGCTGCTTGTCTTCAGTGTGCAGATTTCATGTCAGTCCTGTAGAACTCTCATTTCCATGAACAGCAACAACCAAAAAGAAAAATTAGAGGTGTGCTGTTCCAATGAAGTCACGGGAGGCATTTCTGCTTAGATCTTCTTTAATAGAATTTAATCATTTGGCTACACATGGCAGAATCATGCTATAAGATGTAAAGTTTATTTTAGCGACTGACTACATGTAGCTAAAATTCTAGGATTGTGTTACCAAGAAATAAAAATAATTATGGGCATAATACTCCCAAACTGCCAATGTGGTCAGATCAGAACACAGCAAGAACAATTTTAAACCACAAATTGTATAGACATAAAGAAGCCTTTTATGGCTTTCCCATGTTGATGGCAGCTATTCTTTGAGACTGAAATTAGAATTTCCTGTGACTAGAACTGCCTGTGAACACAGTTCCCTCCAGTGGAAGGCAAAGAAACTCACATTATATTTGGTAACCAAGAAGATACTGTCTACAACAGACAGGACACTGACTAGCTTCCCAGACCACCAGGCACAGCACATGGGTTCGGACTGGGTCCATTCATGTTTTTCCCTTAACTTTTAATCTTTACCTAATATAATCCCTGCCCTCTAAAGACAAATGTTCTTGCTACTGGCTATACTTATTGGCTACTGTGTTATCATTGAAGACCCTCAACTTTAGGAGAAAGGCTAAGCAACTTGGACATGAATCCTGTCCCTTCACAATTTTCTACTGGATGAGTTCATCAAATTCAATCCCATCATAAACTATGGGAAAGAACGGTGGGACTATGTTTTATGGACCTTATAAGAATTTTTTCTGATAATATTTCTGTGACATGTTTTTTTTTCCTGCTAACATTCTGCTTGGAACAATGTAACCAGATTTCCTCTATCTTCTTTTAATTTTGCCATGAACAACACAGATGACCAATATTGACACACATTAATCCATGTCCTTTGCCCTGCTTCCTTAGAGACCAGTTGCACTCCTGACCCACAACAATGTATGCATACAGGTGATACATCAACCGAAGGTAATGGATATTAAAAGTAACAAATTGCACATGCACAGAGAAATATTGAAAGTAATAGGTGGACCTAAAGTGATGGCATTGGCGAATGGTGTGTGTGTGTGTGTGTGTGTGTGTGTGTGTTCTGGGTCAGCAAAGTTCACCAGTCCTGCTCCTAAATCCTTTCCTTTGAGCAAGTGTTTAAAGAGTTTTTTTAGAGTCTAAATTCATGCTGATTTCTCACTCAGGTGTGGGCTATGCTTTGCTCACATAATGCTAATTCCTCACATATTACTGTTTGTTTGCTATTCAGTGATGACATTAATGAGTGCCTGTCAGCAGAAGCAGTACCCATGGGAACAGCCACCAGCAGTCAGTCAGCTTCTTTTATTCCAGGACACTGATGGAATCAGGCACTATAACTCAGCTTAAAAAAATCCATAAGAAGACAATATTATGACTGAGGTTATGTGTGTTCTGGTCTGAAGCCAAAAGGTCCAGAAGCTTGAGTTCTAGTCATTTCAATGAAAACTTGGAAGGAACCTCAGAAAAAATAAAAACTTCACTCTAAACTTAATCTCTTTATACATCTTTACTTTTAATAGAGGCCCAAACCCATTGCTTACATGAATTCAAGTTTTCAATGCCAATCATTCTCTATTCCCAAAATTTTATCCATCATTTGTTATTAAAAGATCATAAAAATTTTCCCAAGTCCAGCACAGTTTGGTAAACAGCAATAGACAATCATTGTAAAAACATAATACACGGGCTGAGTACTAAGATATACAGGATCCCTTGCCACAAGGACTCATACAGACAGCCCACAGAGGAGGATATACAACTGATCAGTGATGGGGAGGGGGGAAATTGGGGAATTCGGGATAACAAAGCATTGTTTGCCCACTAAATAATGTAACTCATTATGGACAATAAATATATATTAAAAAACATAATACAAAGGGATTATAATGCAATTGTCTGATATTTGCACTTGGAGGAAAAGATGCTCTCTGAATGTGTAGAGAAGTGATGGCATGAATATCTATCAAAACAGCCAATTTAAACTTGGTACTCTTCTTTTGACATTTTACAGCCGTAGGGGATTTGCAAACAGTAATGTGAAAAGGGCCAAATGTACTGCATTGTTTTGTATTCTTTGAGCTATTTCCAATTAGCGATAACGGTCTGCTCTCCAGACAGCATCACAAGCATTATCTGAAGATAACGTGGTTCGGAAGGGGTGATGTTTGTCATATAAAATTATCTTTCTCTGGATCAATTATCCAAAAGCTTTATACAATACAGCTAATTTTGCATCTATTACGTTTGTTTCTGTTAACCTTTAGACTTGAAAAGAATTAACTGCATTTAAAACTTGGCCTTGCTAAAATTTTGGCTCAGTTTTCAATGCTGAATGAATGACTGTCCGTTCTCGGCATGGACAGTCACAGTGAGAAGAAGAGCAAAGAACAGGACACAGAAAGGAAATTAATCTCCAGCTTCTTCTGATTCAGCAATGACCCCAGCTTCACTTTGTATTTGAAACAAATTTCCCACAACTTCATCTTCTAAATTTCAGGGAACTATATACTTCTGTCTTAATATAAAATATGTAAAAAGGGGGACTAGAGACTGTTTATCAAACTCTTCCTCTTTCAAGTGTGTGAATTCTTGAGGTGGTGTTAAATTCACAGTGACCGTCTCAGAGCTAGAAAAAAATCCAACAATCATTTGGAAATACAAAAGATCACACAAAATAATCCTTAGCAGAAAGAACACTGGTGGGTATATGACAATTCCTGAACTAGAATTGCACAATAGAGCCATAGTGACAAAAATAGCATGGTACTGGCACAAAACGAAGACCAATGGGATAGAATAGATCCAGAAATAGACTCATACATCTATGATCACTCATTTTTTTAAGAAAGGCATCAAAAATACACACTGGAGAAAAGACAGTCTAGTCAGCAAATGGTGCTGGTGAAACTGGATGTGTACCTGCAGAAGAATGAAATTAAAACCACAAAAATTAATTCAAAATGGATCAAAGACCATGATTAAAAACCAGAAACACTGAAGCTGCTAGAGGAAAACATAAGGAATACACTTCAAGTTAGTTATAGGCACCAACATTCTGATCGGGACTCTCAATTTAGCGTAGGAAATTGTGTCCGACACCAACAAATGGAACTACATGAAATTAAACAATTTTTGCTCAACAAAAAAAAACTATCAACAGAGTCAACAGAGAGCCTACAGAATGTGAGAAAATCTTTGCCAACCAGAACTCAGATAGGAAGTTGATATCTATAATATATAAAGAACTACAATACTTAACCATTCCCAAACTGTTCATCAATAAATGGTCTAATGAAATGAACAGACAGTTCTTAAAAGAAGAAACACAAAATTAAAAAAAAATGTTTCATGCTTTTAGCCCTCAGGAAAATGCACATATCATCAAGAAAACAAATGTCAAAACATACTGGCATGGATGTGAGGATCAGGAACCCTGTTTCACTGACGGTAGGAGTGTAAACTGGTGTAGCCACTGTGGAAATAAGCGTGGTTTCTCAAAAAGCTAAGAATCAAATTACCATATGAGCCAACCATTTTTGAGCATATAGCCAAAGGACACCTCTATACCTTATAACAGAGATACTTACACATCCATGTTCATTGACGAATGCTTCACAGTAGCTAGAAAATGGAATCAACCTGGACATCCATCAAACTGATCCTGAATTGTGAAAATGTGGTACATATTCTCAAGGGAATTCTATATATAGCTGTAAAGACAAATTATGAAATTTTCAGGAAACTTGATGGAACTGACAATTATAATAAGTGAAGTAATGCAGACTTAGAAAGACAAAAATCTCATATTCTCTCTCATATGAGGATACTACCTTTTAATATTTTTAATCTTTGTAAATTGCAGGGAGCCGGGCGTGGTGGCGCAGGCCTTTAATCCCACTACAGAGAGCCGGGTGTGGTGGCGCACGCCTTTAATCCCATTGCAGAGATCTGGGTGTGGTGGCGCACACCTTTAATCCCAGCATTTGGGATTAGGCAATGCTTGGAAGACTTCTTTGTTAGAGCAAGGAGGTCACAAGCTTTTGCGCATGCTTGATCTCCTGATCCTAGCCAATCCAAGCCAGCCAATGGGATGATCCGTGTCCTTTTTTCCTTTAAAAGCAGCTGCTTTTCTTGGGAGCCCAAGAGTGTGGGATCCGGTTCATCTTGCCCTAAATCCCCATTTCCAATCAAAGGTTCCCCCTCACTGTGGGGGAGACAGTCCGGAGGCATGACACCCATCAGTGACAACACACTTGGGCCAGGAAGACCGGGATGAGTACTAAGATATCCAGGATCCCTTGCCACAAGGACTAATACAGACAGCCCACAGAGGAGGATATACAACTGATCAGGGATGGGGAGGGGGGGAATTGGGGAATTCGGGATAACAACGCATGGTTTGCCCACTAAATAATGT
>PVHP010011507.1:0-45004 GCA_004024765.1 Zapus hudsonius | reverse complement strand
TATGCTTCTACCTCTGACTTTTCCCTATAAAAACAACTGTTATCTACCAATAAAATGAGAACTGCCCACTGCCGCATTCTCCCGAGGGTCTCATCTCTCGTCGGCTCATGGCTATTCCAAGCCTCTGCTCACCCAGCTCCTGTGGGTGAACGGGGAGTTGATGCGCGCTGCAACCCCCTAAGTAACCCACGGACCCAGAGACCACAGGTCTTAGGTGGAAGCTACTGCTCTTGTGTGGCTAAATGGCCGTGATGTACTCTTTTTGTTTTTTTAAATGCTGATGTCAGTAGATGGAGTGTTTAATTGTAACAGGAGTTCTGTAGATAGTGGTTATCCATTCAGGTTGTAGTATGTACCATTTTCTCATTTGTGTTTATGACTGAGTAATGTTTTATTATGTGAATATAACACATTTTATTTACCATGTGTCCGTAGATGGATTTTGGAGTCGTTCCTAGATATCTGAATCAACAGTGGTCACCAATGACTGAAGAAGCTCATGACTGGTCAAAGGGCTGAGAATAAGTGACTGTTGAATGCTTAGCCCTAAATGGGACATCTACATCAGCCATTCCAGGGCTCACAAACATCACAGGAGAAAGGGTCGAAGAAAAGGGGACTCAGGAATGACATGGTGGGCTGGAGAGATGGCTCAGCGGTTAAGGCACTTGCCTCCGGTGCCTAAGCCCCCAGGTTCAATTCCCCAGGACCCACATAAGCCAGACCCACAAGGTGGTGGCCCTGGTGCTCGCTCTCTCTCTCTCTCTCTCTCTCTCTCTCTCTCTCTCTCTGCTTGAAAATGAATAAATAAAATATTTAAAATAAAAGGAATGACATGGCTATTTTATTCTTGAAACATAGCCACAATGATTGTGTCACCAGAGCCCTGTCATGGAGGGGGAGGAGCTCATGGGGAATTATCATAGTTCATGGTTGAAAAGGGAGGGACACTTTCATCAGGGGTGCTGCCTAGGAATGCCCTCCAAATTCAGACTTTCCATCCTGGCGGGGGACTCATTAAGAAGCTTCATATTGAAACATAAGCTCTTCAGACTCGGAAAATTCCAAATGCACAGGAGACTTACTAATATTCAGGGTGTAAACAACTCTCAGGAAATTCCTGAAATTTACCAGGCCCCTTCCCAAGGGTATATAAGGAGTATTCAGGAAAAGAGACTCTCAACCAGCAGAGCTGCCTGCAAGACTTGGAGTGAGTTCCAGGAACAAGCTTTTTTGACTTATCACCTATGATGGGGTGAACTTTCCAGTGATGCAACCCCTCGCCCATTATTGTGTGAGTACCTGTCACCCATGCTCCTGTGAGTAACCCTCACCCATGCTCCTGTGAGTAACCCCTCACCCATTATCCTGTAAGTAACCCCTCACCCCTTCTCATGTAACTACTCCCTCACCCATAAATAAATAAATACCATAAATACCCCTCACCCATTCTCTGTGAATAACCCATCACCCATGCTCCTATAAGTAACCACAAGAAACTCACTAGTTCACTAAATTAAACTTGGTTAGAATCATTTGATTTTTAAAACTCATTTTATTTTTTTTATTTATTTGCAAGCAGAAAGAGAGCTAGAAAGAAGGAAGACAGACAGTCAGAATCAGCATGCCAGGGCCTCCAGCCACTGTAAATGAATACCAGATGCATGGGCCACTTTTGTGCATCTGGCTTTATGAGAATACTGGGGAATCAAACCCAGGTTGGTAGGATTTATAGGCAAGCACCTTAACCTCTGAGCCATCTCTCCAGCCCCAGGTGGGATCATTTCATTGGTCTGTTGTTGGTGCTCTACTTAGGGGCAAATAGATGTTTTTTCACATTTCCCCAGAAAAGTTAACAAAATAGGTGTGGCCATTGCTTAGCTACTGTGATGCTTAAATTTGACATTTCAGTAATCTTGGGTGGATCTCTGATATTGTTCATAGGAAGGCAGGCCACAAAGTCAGTAGGGGACAGGATGTACAGAAGCTCGGGGGAAGTAGAAATGAACATCCCTTCCTGGGAAAGAGGTGCAGGAAGGAAATTCCAGAGACTCAGGAAGCCAACAGGTCAGGGATAGGGTTGCCAGACCCTGTTCTAAGGCTATATAAAGGGGAAAGAAATATTTCTCTTTCCCCTTCCTATTTTGTTGGTGTGTGTACGGTATGGGTGATGAGTCTTTCTCTCTGCTTGGACCTGTGAAAGGGGGCCAGACTCATTTATCATGGAACTTCCCCTGGATCTGTAACTTCAATAAATCCCTTTCTGTCATAACTGTGCTGGTTTGGAGGCTCATCCCAGGGGTGTGTGAGCTGACTAGGACAGATACCCATGCTTCTGTAAACACTAGTCATAAAAGTAAGTAATAACATAAATAAGACATGAAAGTAGAAGAGGGGCTAGTTATTCTAAAATGATAAGAATAAATTATTCCAATTTGTATAAGTTATGATTTGTTTGGTATCTCTTCTTAGCTGTAGCTTAATGTATGAGAACTCAGACATGTCAATAACAAAACCTATACTACTTAAGCCTAAGATTTTTCAGGGTTTTTTTTTTTTTTAACACAGTTACTACATTTGGATTTTGACTATCTCACAAAGGACCATGTGTTGAAAACTTGGTTGTCTCCATGTCACTATTAGGATATGGTAGAACTCTTATGGGTGTGGCCTAGTAGAAGGAAATTAAGCTACTGTGGGTGTGTTTCAAAGGAGTGACTGGGACCCTGGCCTCTTCTTCTATCTCTCTTTGATTCCTGGCAGCCATGATATGACCCAGGCACCCCTGTCAAATGTGTCCAACGCTCCTGCCATAATATAGTGTCTGTCCATAGGCCCAAAGCAAGAGGGCCAAACAGCTCACCTCTGAGACTGAACCACAATAAACTTTTCTCCTTATTAGTTGATAAACTCAGTCACTGCGAGGGTAAACTAACACTTTTGACCATTCCCAGAACCACTTTCGGTTTATGATCAGATGCTGTATCATATTTTGCTGCTGACCCAGCAGGCTGAAGAGAAGATGGGCGGCATCTGGAATGGTGATGGAACAGTGATGTGCCTGTGAGGCAGGACACGCTGGTTGAGATAACTGCGTTTGGAGTTATGGGATTATAGGGTCAATGTCCCAGTGCGGCACTGCAATACCCGGTATTGTGTTTTTATCCATTGAGTCTATTTTCTTATGACATCTTAAAGCCAATTTCTTCCCGAGGTTGTTCATTCCCTTGGAAATATGTCGCCCTGCAGCTTCTATTTACTGACCCTGATTTTCACTTTTTAAGGGGAAATGGAGTGTCGTAGTCAGTCTCACACTGCTGGGATGAATCTCCAAACCAGGCACAATTTTGGGGAGGAAAGAATTTTATTGAACAGATCCAGGGGTAGTAAAGGAAAGGTTGGCTCCCTTTTACAGGAGGAAGCAGAGAGAGAGAAACAACACCTCCAGAAGCAAGCAAGCCTACCTGATTAACAAGAGGAACTCCAGGCTTGAGCTCAGACTGCTTTTTGCATATGTAAAGCTAGAATTCCAGACCCACCCCAGAAATACCTTAGGGCTGAACCCTAGGATCTGGCCAAGGTGACACACTTCCTCTAGCCAGAACTGGCTGGAGACAATTTACAATTTTAATAAATCTTTAATTCTTTTGGGGGACATCTATACAAAACTACCACAGGGAGTAAGGGTAGTATCTCTTAAATGCATTGGCCCTTTGAGGAATTTTTTGCAGCATTTTGGTCACCTATAAGCCCTTTTGCCATTGGTCTTTTTCTGGGTTGATACTGCTAACACGTGCTAGGTGATCACACACGTGGTTTAGGTGCACAATACGGTTTGTCAATGTACTTATGTGAACCAGCACTGCAACACAAAGTGTACCGGAGCAGCCCCAGCTTCTCCCTTCTTTTACAAAGTGCATCAGAGCCCAGCTTCTCCCTTCTCTTACAAACTGAACAAGTGATACAGCCTGCATACCCAGAAATCCCTGGGGCAACCTTACTCAGTCACCCTGCATTTACTGTTCTTGTTCTTGAACTGCTCTTATACTCTGTTTTGTCTTTTTATATTCATCCATGTGACAAAGAAGTTCCACTCAGAGACATGTGTTTATATTTATTAAATTTCATTCCATCGGCTACAGCCCATCTTTACAATCTGTCAGGATCTTTCGTATCCTAATAATTCTATTACTCACTACATTTTTCTTCCCATATCTGTCATCTGAAAATATGATAAACTTGCCCACCATCTCCTTATTTCAGTCCTTGGTAAAACAGGAAAAGATCAGGACCTGACACCCAAAACTTGCCATTGATCTGTTAGCTCTCAACCTTCAGTATAATTCATAGGTTTCAAATTGTGCTCATCTATGAGAATTTCACAAACACCTTTCTGAGTATAGAAACACCAAGTCTACACTACCAAACAACTCAGAAGTCTATTCCTATTAACAATAATAACAACATCTCAAAATGATGCTCTTCATATCCATAGAATCAGCATTGTCTTAAAGATTTATAAAACTGTGTTGATAATCCATTATTGAGTGCCAGATATTATTTTTGTTGTTGTTTCTATTATTATTATTATTATTATTATTATTATTATATGGGTTTTTTTGAGGTGGGGGTCTCACTACAGCCCCAGGCTGATCTGGAATTCACTATATAGTGTCAGGCTAGCCTCAAACTTACAGTGATCCTCCTACCTCTGCCTCCCCTGTGCTGAGATTAAAGGCATGTGTCACCATGCCTAGCCCAGATGTTATTTTTACCCAATTCCTGTCTTTAGAAATAAGAATATGTTTGGATAGCATTTTCATAGACCTAGAATCCACATGCATACAACACTGTAGATTTGAACATGCCTGGACAGGTTTGGGCAGGTGGGCCTGGCCCACTGATGGCTTCCTTGCAGGAAGTTTTCCCAGGAGCCTTATTAGAAGGTCAGTGAACAATACCCTTCTCCAGAATTATAAATGCACATTACCATAGAACTGAAGCCTTCCCTTAGTCAATCAAGCACTATTCTGGGTGGGAACAGAACATACTCCAAGGACAGAGAGAATCAAGTTGAGTGAATTTTGTTAGTAGGTCATGACTAGATAGATGAGAAATTTTTCTACAATAACAGTATGTGTGTTACTTCAATTTCTCTTTAGTTTCAGAGACAAAGGGAGAATAGCTGTGCCATTGAATTCGTCTTCAAAGAAGCATTCCTGTTTATAGTGAAAATAATTTTTTTTACATCTTGTAATTTTTAAAATTTAATTTAACTGATTAATTGGATAATTAACTTTTGAGACAGTCTCACTATCTAGCCCAGCTGGCTTCAAACTCTTGATCCTTCTGCCTCAGTCTCTCAAACTGGGATTATAAGTGAGTGAAACTATATTAGGTACTTTTAACAATCTTTAAAAGTGATGTAGTCTTGTGGCTGGAGAGGTAGCTCAGTTAACAAAGTACTTGCCCTACAAGCATGAATGCCTGAGTTCTATCCCCAGAATCTATATAACCAAATAAACAAAAAGCTAGTATGATGGTATGTACTTGTAATCCCAGTGCTGGGGAAGCACTTAGTTTAATATCTCAAGGGGAGGCTTCATAGAGGCTGGACATCACCTCTATCACAGTACGTGGAAAACAGCAAAATTAGAGTGAGCCAAACTCTGGAAAGGGGGAGCTTACTAGAACTTCCCTAAGCCTGTCTTCACCATGACTTACTTCTCTAATTACCATCAGCTGTGGAATCATTTAAAACACTTAAATTTATGGGGACCATCTGATTCAAACCACGACATTTTGCTCCTGGCCCCCATAAATTTGTCATTGTTCATGATGAGAAATACTGTGCATTCAGTCAAACTTTAAAAGTCCCCCTGGTTTTTGTCAATCCAAATACTGTTCAAATATCTCCATAGTCCAAGGTCTCTTAACTATGAGCCTCTAAAACAAACAAAAAGGCATAATGGCACAGACATTTACACTGTAAAAGATAGCATTGCAAGAGATGATCGAACCAATGCAAGATCTAACACAAACAGGACAAGCATCAAATCCTGTAGTTTCATCTCCACCTGAGACCTACAACAAAGTCTTTGTGGTTCCAGTTCTACCCTTCCAGCTTGGCAGTTTAGAGACCAGGGAACAATCTATCTTGAGATAGCAGCTCTTCTTGGCAGTTGTCCCATAGTCCTGGTATGTCCAAATTCCTGGTGTCTCCACTGCAATCCACAGTTTATCCTCAGGGCTCCATCTGGTCTCCACACAGGGACTCCAACAATCCATTGCCCACGGACTATTACAAAAAAAAAAGTTGTAAATCCAATGACCCCTTCTTTTCTGCATTTGCTATATTTCCACAGTACCAAGTAGGCTACAAAATTTGTTAGTCCAGGAGGAATAAAGCCAACTTTGAAGAGCAGAAAAGCTCCTTCAGCATTCTGAGCCCCTACTTTCAAAAGAGTCAGCATTCTTCCTGCTGTCCTAATGCAGAACAGCTGGCTCAATCTCAATGGTCGTAATTTCTGCAGCTGAAACAGACTTCTGTCTCCTGCCTAACTTTAATTTCAGTGCTATATCCATCTGTTCATGCAAGTCTATTTCTTCTAAACTCAACACTGCTCAAGTTTTCATGACGCTAGAAACTAGAACACAGCCCCTCACACAAACTGCTTCTAGTCCAGCTCAAACAAAGCTCTTTCTTCCCCTGAAAAGCCAAGCCTCAAGGCCAGTGCACTGCAGGAGGTACTTGGTGAGTTTGAGACCTGTGCTTTCAGGACACCAGCATGTTTGGGGCCTGTGCACTCCAGGCGGGTGAAGAGGGTGGCTCTAAGGGCACCAGTGTGTGTGTGGGGGGGGGGAGTTCAACATATTTTGAGACGTGTGTGTGCACAAGGTGGTGAAGAGCTTAGTGAGTTTGGGACCTGTGCTTCTGGGCACCAGTGTGTTAGGGGCCTGTGTATCTCAAGAGCCCACTAGAGGATGATCACAGTGAGCAAAATTAGAATGGTCATGATAATGTACAAGGCATCAATCCTCATAAACCCTCCACCATGGCAGGGATTCAATCAAACCTCACAGTTATAACTTTGTATATTAATGGACTTAACTCTCCCATAAATAGACACAAGTTAACGGGGGGAGGGGGATTAAAAAATGGACCCTTCCATCTGCTGACTTCAAGAAACCCACTTTGCCTCTTAAGACAGAAACCTCCTCAGGGTGAAAAGATGGAATAGGAAAATTCCAAGCAAATGAAAATAAAACACAAGTGGGCGTGGCTACATTAACAGCAAATACAATAGACCTTAAACCAAAAGTAATTAAAAAGGACAAAGAAGGTTATTTCTTACTCATCAATCCAACAAGAAAATATCACTGTCATAAATATATATGCACCAAACATAGGTGCACATTTCATAAAGCTAAACTTATTTGACAATAAATCAAAAATAAACTCCAATTCCATCATAGTAGGAGACTTTAATACCCCACTGTCATTACTAGACAGATCATCCAAACAGAAAATAAGCAGGGAAACAACAGATCTTAATAAAATATGCCCACTGACAATCACAAGATTTGTTCATACACTGTACCAAATTATCAATCATAAAGATATTTAATTTTAAAAAACACCTTAAATCAATTAAACCTAACAGAGGTCTACAGAGCATTCCACCTAGGTCGACAGAATACACATCCTTCTTAGCAGCCCACAGAACCTTCTAAAAAATAGACCACATATTAGGACATAAAACATACCTCCATAAATTCAGGGAAATTGACGTAACTCCCTGCATCATATGACCACAATTCATTAAAGATGGAAATGAACAACAAGAGAAATAGCATGAAATATACCAGCTTCTGGAAACTGAACCATATGCTATGAAACAATTGGGTTGTAAAAGAAATTACAAAAGAATTTCAAAATTTCTTGAACTAAATGGTCATGAAAACACAATATACCAAAACTTATGTGACACAATGAAGGCAGTCCAAAGAGGAAAATTTATAGTGCTAAATGCCTTCATAACAAAGACAGAGAGATCTCAAATTAATACCTTAACCACCCACCTAAAGGCATTGAAAAAATAAGAACAATTCTTCCCTGGGAGCTCCAGATAAAAAGAAATAATTAAGATCAGAGCAGAGATTAATAAATGGGAAACAAAGCAAATAAATAAAAATAATTAACAAAATGAAGATATAGGAATTTACTTACTTAATAAAATCCAACTATTTTACCATCAATGACCATATAAAGAAAATGTCAAAATCAATGCTGAATGTCATGGTTTGATCCAGGTGTCCCCCACAAACAAATGAATGTGTTCTGATAGATCGATCCTCAGCTGATGGCAATTCGGGAATTAGAACCTCACTAGAGCTGTGTTGTTGGGGTGGGTTTATGGAGGTTATAAACCAGCATCCCCTTGCCAGTGTTTGGCACACCTTCCTGCCGCTGTTTGCAGTGCTATGGCAGAGGTGATGTCCACCCTCTGCTCATGCCATCGTTTTCCCTGCCAGGATGGAGTCTCCCCTCAAGTCTGTAAGCCAAATAAACCCATTCCTCCATAAGCCGCTTTTGCTTGGGTTCTTTCTGTACAGCAACTAGAAAGCTGACCACAACAGCGAATAAGCTATAAAGGTAAAAATAACTTGGGGTCAAAGTAGAATTAACATTTGCAATATATAAAGAAAATGGGAATAGTAAGGAGAAAAAGGAAGATTCTAGGGTAAAAAACAAACAAACAAACAAAAAAAAAAACAAGCAGAAGGTAAGAGATGAATGCCAGGAAAGGGAAAGAAGAAGAAAAGGAGATTAAAAGAATTTTTTCATAATAAAGAAAAATGCATATGCAAAATACATAAATATAAGAATAAAATTCTATAAGCTGCTTTAAATATATATATGACCAAGTATTCTGTACCAAGTATTATATCCCTCTTGTGGAGTGGGCCTCAAATCCAAATGGAAAACAGCTGTTTACCCCTATAACTCTCCTGTCACTATTGCTGTACCAGTGGGCACTAGGAGACAACCCAATACTGTGGTTATCCTAATGAAGCAGCATGTCAGACTGCCTTCTAAATATCTTTGTTCCCATAGATTGGTACTGCTTGGAGCTTGAGGTTAATACAGAGATGCATAATTGGCAAAGTCACCAAGATGAAGTGATTAGTGTGCTTAGCCCTACACATGATATCTAAATCAGATCCCAAAAATCTCAGGGAATTTCTTGCGGGTGGATGGGAAGTGAGACTGTGGAATGCTGTCTTCTGTATATGACATGGCTTTTACACTCAGAACTCAGAGTAGATGTGGTTATCTGCACAAGATTGAACCTGTCAATGTTTTGTCATAGGTCAGGGAGGACTCCCTAAGACCCCACACCTCCCAGAATAAAGAAAGGCAACAGATGATTGCTGGGGAGAAGGAAGGAGTCATGTTCTTCTGTGGTGCAGCCGCTGGTGGGTTGCCCATTCCTAGTAGGTAACCTCGAACCCATGATGCAAGCAATCTTAATGAACTCAGAGGGTAAAACAACAACCAAAAAAGAAAAAGATCCACAACCACCCAAACAAAAAATGCATAAAATAGGATTGGGCCCTAAAGAGAAGAGGAGTCTCAATGAGAGGGGAGTGGGATCAAAAGGCATTGTATACATGTGTGAAAGTGTCAATATTTAAAAAATTAACCATTTAGAATAAATAATAGTAAGAATATTGTGAATGGGAAAATATAAGGGGCAAAAATGAAAACAAACCAAAAACACAAGCCACAGAAACAACGTATTAAGCACTTCTGTCTGAGTTCCTTGACATGGGAGCTGGCCAGGCGGAAGGGGTGATCAATGGAATCAGACTCCGCTCTCATTCTGCACAAACTGGTGTTGAGCCCAGAGAGGTCAAGGATCAGTTGCTCAACAGTTGTGAATCACGTTAAAGACCTCCCTTCGTTGTGTATCAGGAGCTGCTTTGAACACTATGAGGTCTGCAGCCTGTGGGCCAGACAGGTTCGCACTCCATAGACCTCCCGGTTTGTACACCTCCTGGTTGCTAATGCCTCCAGAGAGTGTTGGGATGGAGGAGAGGCAGGGGGAGGTTTGAGATGTGAAATAATTATGAGAAGACCTGAATCGGTGTTTTCCAATCCTCTCAGTATTAAGGGATTCAACACCCTGCAGGAGGGATGATGTGGGAAATATCCCCTGGACCTTTTCAGTCCTGTGAATTGGTAAACCACACAGCCAAGAGGAAGCCATGGAGTTCCATTGGACTGCTGACCTCTGGCTTGGGCTATCAGTCTTCAGGACAGTTACCTGCTCCAAGCCAAAGAAGGTGGGGGCACCGGACTGCATTCACTGAGCCTCCTGTCATCTGAGCTCCTAAGTGTGTCTGTATCTTCTCTCCCCTCATCCAGGATTGCCTCAAACAGCCTTCTCCCACCCAGGCCTGGGGTCAAATGTTCCTCGGGATTCATCCTGAGTTTAGAACCCAGAGTCGGTCAGTGTCCATCTGTATGCTCCATCCACAGTGGTGTACAGGATAGTCCTCTGCTGTCCAGAGAGTGCGATGTGGACTTCTCCATGCTGACTCCTCACCGAGGAGCCACTCTCTCCCCCAGTCACAGGTGGATTTACCACTTGTGACAGCTCTGGCTTGGTCCTGTGGCTAGGACTCTGTTTTGAAATCAGGGTTGCCTGGCTTACCTTGTGGGAGGACTTTGGCTCCCTTCTCCCCCTGGAACCTGGAGGACTGGTTCCTCATTTCTGCTGCCTTTCTTTCCGTTTTCAGCTGTTGTGTGAACTCTTCTGTGCCTTCTGATGATCTTCACTCTTTCTCTCCGGAGAATCGAGTCTACCATTTGTTTCCCTGACTTTTCTCAACCCTGACATCACACAGGCGCAGGAAATCTAATTGTGTCTAATCCGACATTTTGGCATGCCCTGGCAGGAAGATTATGGAGAGACAGAAGAAGCCTGTAGTAAGAATGCTCTCAGGCTGGTGAGATGGCTCAGCGGTTAAGGCACTTGCCTCCAATGCCCAAGGCCCCCGGTTCAATTCCCCAGTACCCACATCAGCCAGACCTGCAAGGTGGTGGCCCCAGTGCACACACACACACACACACACACACACACACACACACACACTCTCTCTCTCTCTCTCTCTCTCTCTGTATCTCTCTGCTTGAAAATGAATAAAGTATTACAGAAAAAAGAATGCTCTCACAGAGGAAGGATGAGAACAGAGCAACCTTCATTGACATCATATGCAGCTGCTAGCCACGATCACAGAGAATATTTGACCATTCCCAAGAAATATGAACGAATACTATATTGAACAATGCAATAATTCCATAGGATATCGTGGTCAAACTCCTGTCCATACCTAAACGTTAGGGACTATTCTCTTGTCATTTTCAACAATAGAAATTAACTCCAAACCTGAGACATAAACTCTGGGCCTCTTGCACGGATGGATTTCTTGTTCTTTAATGTCTGACATCTGCAGTGGTTTGAATCAGAAGCCCCCCCCCCCCTTAACTGGTGTGTTCTGAATGCTTGGTCTTCAGCTGGTGGCACTTTGGGAGGTGTGTGTCACTGAGGGCAGGCTGCTTCCAGCTCACCAGCATTCAACTCACCCTCTTGCTGCTGCTTTTCCCCCTCTGCTCGGCCATCTTTTCTCTGTCATTATGAAGCTTCTCCTCAAGACTTTCTCCCATCAGCTGCTTTGGGTCTGGTGTTCTTGCCTAGCAACGTGAAGGTAACTACAACAGCGTCTGTGTCCATGGACTTTGATGCCCCGTGTTTGCATATAATAATGAAGATACGTAAAGAAAGCTAAACTGTGAGGTTGAACGCCACCCAGAAGGGAGGAAAGCACACAGCCAAGTTTCCCTGGCTCTTTGTTTTATCACATGACGTTGCTTGGATATTAATTTGTCAACACACTGAATTTCCACCACTGTTGCAAGCAAACTATGTTGAGTTAAAGAGGGAAGCACAGCACAAGGTAAGTTCTTGTCAAGCAATCCATCTTTTTGTTTCAGATAAAAGTTGATGGTTTGCAACCTGAATTCCCCGGGGGGTTTTAATCAAACTTTACCTATATATAGAACACTTGAATAGTAAGATGGATTTCTTCAGAAATAGTCCAGAAAAAGCATACATGCACTGTCGCTGCAAGAAAGATTAACAGTCATTTCCTTATGCTAGAAATCCGTCTAGTTTTGAAGAATATTCTCTGCTCCAAGGATCTGGAAAATAGGAGGAAGGATATTGAAACTTTTTTTTTTTTGAGTGCAGCAAAAAAGTATGGGTTTCAATCAGAGAAAATACTGAAAGAATATGTCTTGATTAGGATAGTTTCCAGAGTGCATAGTGAAGAAAAGCAGCATTAATTATACTTAATTGTACTTTAATTTATAAGCTTCTATCATGGAAACAAAACACAAGGAGCTACTGTTGTTTCTTCCATAAACTTCACTTGCAGAAGATATCAGTGGTAGACCTGCGAACTCAGAACCAATAATCATCTTTGGGTGCATTGAAATGTTTTTACGTGCATGTAGACGGTGCACCTGTTGCAAGCATGCATGAGCATCTGTTAGAAGGTAAAAGGGAGAAAAAAAAACTGGCATAAAGTGAGAGCGTCTGTATCCATGATCTCTATGAATCAGACGGTCGATAAGGCAGGCGTTGTAACTCCCATCGTGAAGATGAGAGAACAGAAGCTAACAAGGGAAGAAACATGAGTCGATTGGTTCCAAAGGCCATGTGACCCCATTACAGTGTCTCTTCTCCAGTTAGCCAATCATGCAGGTATTGATAAGAGTGATATGTTGGATTGGTTGCTGTATTTGATTTGCTCCGTTCTTATCTTCTATCATTCGGTAGCTTGTACTGATAACAAGGGAAAAGAAACGAGCAGAGAGGAAATGCCTTGGCAACCAGATTCCAAAGTCTGTTCTTCTTTGATGATTTTTTTTTATTACACACTTATTGAATCACGAATAAAGAAGGCAGTCGTAGCAGAGGCAACGCCTTCATTTTGCATCTTCATCAGGCTAGGAGGAAGAAGCATGGCTTAATTTCATAGTTTATTTTATAGCACAAAGCTACAAAATCACAGCTCTATAGGGAAGAAAATGGAGACTAATGTCTGAACCTGGGAAGGTTCACTACACATATGTATACTGTGATCACCTTGTTCTAAAATCAGATAACACACACACACAAATTAATGGAAAATTAGTTAATTAAACTCCTTATTTTTTTCCTCCAATTTTTAAGCTTTTTCAAATTTCCCAAAGAAATATACATTGCTTTTGAACCAGGTAAGATAATAACACTTTAGAATTACGAGGACCTAACCACCTCCTGGAGACGTGGGTGGCTCTTTCAAGCCATCCATCAGAAGTGAGTTTTACTGCTGAGGTCCAGTTATTTGGAAATGTGAGTGAATATTATTATTCTTGGAAAAAAAATAATTTACCTACCTATCGGCTTACTTATTTTCTGAAATCCGTTGAGCAAAATGGAAATTAATGCTATATTCTTTGTTGTTTGGGGGTGCAGGTTAAAGAATGGGAGGAAACCGGAAAAGGCAAAGCAAGCTCCAGAATATTCCCCAAATTCCTTGCATTCGAGTACCTCCCTCTGTTTCTGACACTGCATTACTGAAGGTACAGAGTGTTGCTCAAAGATGGAGAGGCGGGTCTGCTCTTGTTTTGTGGCTTGAGGACTTTTTCTAATGTCTGTCTGGGCAGGAGGAGCAGGAAGGATGTTTACCCACTGTAAGTGTGTTCCAGGTGGTCAGGCGTGAATGAATGCTCCCTGGCAAAGCGGAATCCAGACTGTCTGGAGAGCAGGAGTTCTCTGGAAAACCATCACCTTTCATGGCTGACCTAACCATCAGTGATGGGAAAGTCACTAATTGGTAACACCCTGCCGGATCTGTCAGCTCCTTTCAAATCCAAGTTATTTATAGTCATTTGCATAAATGATTGCTCTTTGTAACAATTTCAGCTCCTTCTCTGCAAGGAAAGATATTAGAAATGTTACTTGCCACTCCTCATTTAGGACATTTAGACTTTTACAGAGGAAAAGTAAGCATTTTTCTTTCTTTATAAAATAAAGTATAACTTTCAAGATTTTGATCTTCAATCATGCCAATTCTCACTGTACTTTGTAACTTTGCTTTTGAAATGGCCTTGTAATTTTCACATTATCTAGTTCTCAATCATTCAAAAGGCTTAATTGGTTTATTCAGGAATGGAATCCATTCTGCTTTCCTTTAACACATACAATTCAGAAACTCTGAGACTGAACTGATGTCTTGCATTGTGAAGCAATTGATATTCCGATTTGTATTTTGGAGTTGGTTTCAATATGAAATTTAAGGTCTCTAGACATAAAAACAAAATCCTGCCTTGGTGATTTCAAGTTTCTGTCCTAGCAAAATTTCTATTAGTTAAGTGTCACCTCAATCTACTGGTTTTTTGTATTTCATATTCTGATTCAGGGTCTCATGTAGCCCAGGATGGCTTTAAACTCCTATATAGCCTGGGATACCCAAAAGTTCTGATCCTCCTGTGCCAACCTCCGAAGTGCTAGCATTACAGGTGTGACGCTATGCCCAGTTTATACATAGTATCTTAAGTTTACTTTAAAATTATTTATTTATTTATCTGCAAGGAGAGAGAGAGAGAGAGAGAGAGAGAGAGAGAGAGAGAGAGAGAGAGAGATTGAATGGTAGTGCCAGGGCCTCTAGCCACTGCAAATGAACTCCAGATGCATGCACCTCTTTGTGCATCTGGCTTACCTGGGTACTGGGAGTCAAACCTAAGTCATTATTGCAGGCAAGCAAGCACCTTAACCACTGAGCCATCTCTCCAGCCTTAAGTTTACTTTTTATTATTATATGGTTTTTAACTAGTTTTGAAAATTCTGTCAATACTTTGGATTTTGTTCACTTAGGACAATTTATTTTCCTTAGATTTTTCTGGAATGTTGATTCCACTGTCTCAGTTTCCCCATTTAAAAATTTATTTATTTTCGTGTGTGTGTGTGTGTGTGTGTGTGTGTGTGTGTGTGTTGTGTTCCAGGGTCTCTTGCCTTTGGTTAAGGAATACTAGATGCCTGTGCTATTTTTCTATCTGGCTGGGGAACTGAACTCATGCCAGTAGGCTTTGCAAGCACCTTTAACTGCTGAGACACCTTCACAGCCCTCAGGTTCCTCATTTTTGAAGGAATGCTATAAATTGTTCATCTCACAGGATTCTTAGAACTTAAGAAATGATGTGTGCAAAATATTTAGCACTACATATAGTAAGCACTTTAGACATACAGGTTTAGAGTAGTAACTGAAGTCCTCCCCAGTTTTGTTCCTCTCTAACATGACAGTGACCTTCTGAATGATCTCCCTACCAGCCATCTATCTTCCCTCAAGTCCATTGTTCACAGCAGAGTTGGCTGAAGTGATCTTTCCAACGTGAAAACACGGCTAGTTTAAAATGCAGCATTCTGGGTTGACTGTTTTTGCCAAGAGTGGGAAGCTCCTGTGTGCACTGCAGGATGCTAAACAGCTCCCCTAGAGGGCACCCCTGAATGCCAGGAGCCCTCCATTCTCTTCCCAGCAACTGGGGAGATCCAAACTCCACTCAGTTCAGTGGACACCACCAAATTGCCCATATTCCAGCAAACCACCTACCCACACTCATGTAAGCAACCCTAATTTAACTCAGTGACAGAGAGAGAGAGGGAGAAAGAGAGAGAGAAAGAGGGAGGGAGGGAGCAAGGAAGGGAGAGAGAGAGAGAGAGAGAGAGAGAGAGAAAGAAACATTGGAAGTAAAAGTGGAATTAGTCTGGAATAAAAGGGGGGTTATGGGAACAAGATGGAGTCAGAGAAGATAACAGGGGTAGATGTGATCAAAATACATTATATACATGTATGCAATTGTCAAAAAAAATTAAACAAACTTTTCAAAATGACTTGGAGGTCAAAATCATACCTGCCAAGAAATGTTGTTTCAAATAAGAATTTCAAGGAGTCTTCATGTAAAAGTTCTTTAAACTCAACATAGCATGAAAGGTGTCCATCTTCCTCTCCATAACTCTGCAGTCATTTAAGACCAGACTCGATGCTCCCTTTGAACTAGGATTCCCCTTGCATATCCAGACATTCGTGCCCCTTAGAAGAATTTATAGCAAATTTTCCTTGTTTGTAACTGGCATTTCAGTAGATGCCAAGTTTTGACGTATGCATGTGAGAATTACCTGCTGGGTGTGTAAAGCAGAATGTTTGCCCAACCACAAGCCACAGCCAGGGCCCAAGAATTTGCTTTCTTTTGCTTTTTCCATGTGGTGCTGGGATCTGACCCCAGGGCATTACAAATGCCAGGCGAGTTCTATCGTTGAACTACATTCCCAGCCCTTAAAATATATATAAATTACAGCTGCTTTTCTCACACATGCCCAGATGTTGCCCCTGCTCTTTGAGAACCTGGATTCTAGCCCCTCAGGAGTTCCTCTGTATCCTTGAGACTCCAATATAGAGTGCTTGCTAGCCATCTCTAACATTGCATAGATTGGGTGTAGTGGTACGTGTTTGGAGGCAAGAGAATCAGAAGTTCAAGGCCATCCTCAGCTATGGAGGAAAAAAAGAAAAAGAAAAAAAGGATCCCAATATAGTGGTCATCTCATTTAAGAAGTCTGACATCGGGCTGAAGAGATGGCTTAGCGGTTAAGGCATTTGCCTGCAATGCAGAAGGACCAGAGTTAGATTCCCCAATGCCCATGTACAGCCAGATGCACAAGAGGGCGCATATATATCTGGAGTTCATTTGCAGTGGCTGGAGGCCCTAGCGTGCCCTCTCTCTCTCTCTCTCTCTCTCTCTCTCTCTCTCTCTCTCTCTCTCTCTCAAATAAATAAATAAAATATTAATAAAAAAGAAGTCTGACATCTGCTTTAACTGTTGCAGTTTGTTATGCTTTCTTTTGCATTGCTTCGCCTTTCTTTCTTTCCTTCCTTCCTTCTTTCTTTTATCATTCTCTCCTTCCTTTCTCCCTTCTCTCTCTCCTCTTTTTTTATGTTTTTCTTTTGGATATAAGGTCTCATTACGTAGCCCTGGTCCTGTATAGGTTCTTACTACCTGCTTGCCTCCATAAGTCTCAATAAAATTCTAAAATCTTGAAACTCCTTAGATCTCATTCAGCCCAATATTATGACCTTATTACCTAGAATCTTTTCCTTGTCCATTTTCATCATCTTTAGGTGTATCGGCAGGTTGTTTAAGTAAAAACTACAGGGGGATCTATATGGTTGTTCTCTTCCACTGTGCTTAGGATGTGTGTGTAGCACGCCAATAGAGCCATCTTCCTTCCATAGCTCGACTGTGTCACACTTTTCATTGTGTAGGGCTTGATCAAAATCCATTGCTCTGTTTTGTCAGGACCTAAACCAAGGGCAGCAGCGCTACTTCTACAGCATCATGAAGATCTATGACTCCAGGCCCCAGTGGGAGGCCCTACAGACCCGCCAGATTCACAGCCTTGTGCATCAGCAGCACATGGGTGAGTTTAACCTGACTCAAACCACACCTGTCAGGAAGGGACTCGTGGGCTTCAGCTGGAAGTCACAACTCCAGATAAGTGATTCAGGATAGGTTATAAACTATTACATCTATTTGGGGGAGACAGGGGGAGTCTGCTAACTAAGGAATGAGGCTTGACACACCTACGTGGTCTGAGAGTCCATGTGGGAATTGGTCATTGACCTGGTGGGGGAGGGCATGAAAGGGGATTTTCTAAAATTGCTTGCAGTTAAAAAATTGAAAGACCATAAAAATAATAAAAAAAAATGAGTATTCTTTCCCACTCTGGCGGCCAGGCCGCCAGAGTGAGAGGAACATGACCTTACTGGCCTTGGGGTCCCTGAGATTCAGGCATGGAGAGATGAACAGCCAAGAATCTAAGAAGAATAGAAGGGGTGCACCCCCCACCCCCACTCTCTGTAACTCTCCACTGGGCTCAGGGGAGCTCTCTCCTGAAGAGGTTGGCACACCTTACTAGAGCATGCCAGCCAATTGGCTTGGGCTCAGGAAGAGTTCCACACACCTGGGTAAGGTGAGAGAGAGAGAGAGAGAGAGAGAAGACAGACAGACAGAGAGAGAGAGAGAGAGAGAGAGAGAGAGAGAGAGAGAGAGGAGAGAGATTTAACTAGTTCCCTCTCCAGTTATGGAGAATGGCCTCTGCCAACCTATTTTTATCCACAACTTTAAAACTGATTATCCCTGACAACAGAGAACAAAGCTTTATGGGTAAATTAAGAGTTTAAGGAAATTCTAGTATGGAGTCTTATAAAATGCTAACAGCTTTGAGATTAACCAGTAGGTAAATAGCATGGGCCTTAGAAAGCCAGCGGAAGCTCTGTTCCCTTCTGAGCAAACTCAGAGGACCCGTTACTTATAATAATAACAGTCACATGGTTGGAGCGTCTGGCATATTCCCCACCACATGCTGAGAGATTTCCATCTAGTCTCATTTTCTTCCCACTTTATACTTATCAGTGAAGACCAGAAGCTCGGGAGGTCATGTAACTGGGTGAAGACCACACAGATGGTCAATGTCAATGAGGACTTCAGCTCTGAGCTGGCTCCTCCAAAGACCACGGCCCCACCCATACTCTGATCACTCTTCTCTTCAGTTTTTATGAAGCACAGATCAAACCATGGTGTGCAAGACTGAACACATCACAAAACTAACTTACTGAAAGGAATTGTTAAGTCCCTTTTCTTACAGGAAATATGTCTAGTTACCAGCTCCTTCTATTACACGCTCCTCCCAACTCTGACACAATAGTGAATGAGTTAATTAACTTGACCAGGGCCATCCAACTAGTAAACGAAGGAGCTTGGATTTGCTTGCTACTGGCGATTATCTGACACATCGCAGAAGCATCCTCTGGTAGCTTGTTTTCAGAGTAAAATTGCATAGAAGCCAATAAATCTAGATGGACAGGCATTCAGTATTTAATGTACTTACAATCCATCTGTCTTATGAAAATACAGATGTCTAGGCCTAACCTTCTGAGTTTCTGATTCAGACGGTATTTGAAATAGAGTCAGATATCTGAATTCTAATGAGCACTTAAAAAAAATCACATGGATCCAGCCAGGTGATTTTCTTGTATGTAGTATACTGTGAGAAATAGTGAAATCATATGTATCTTTTTCTGGACCCACAAAAGACTTGGTGTGGAAGATGTTACTCAGGTGAAGGTTTCTCATGGCTCCAGTCCGTTTCTAACTGCCATGATGTGTTAGTCCATCACTAAAGATTTATGAACTTCTTGTATTAGAAAAAATATACAATATACAAAATAGCTGACAGAAACAACTCCAGGGAGGAAGGTTTTATTTTAGCTCACCATTTCAGAGGGACCTTTCCATCATGGCGAGGATAGAGTAACCGTATAAAGTGGCTCAAGTCATGGCGGCCAGGAAGTGGAGAAAAAGGGATCCATAGATGCTCAGCTGTCCTTGTCATCTGTCCGTCCTCATTCTGTCCAGCTCTCCACCCACATTCCACCCATGAGATAGTGCCACCCACATTCAGGACGGGTCTTCTTGTCGCTTTTAATCCTCTTTAGAACTGCCCTCGGAGGCACACACCCACAAGTGTGTCTCAGCAATCTCTAGGTGATTTCTAGAGATAGTCAACTTGATAATGAAGATGAAGTATGACATTTGTTAAGTGAGAAATACAAAAGAAGGAAGACATACTTCCCTCTGTCTTCCAAGATAGTATAAGCAGGGCATGCTAACCGGGAAGCTTTTGTATATTTATGTGACTATGTGCACCTATGTTTTGGTCTTGTCTTTGTTTCTGACTTTGAGATTTCTCTCATTCCCCCCCCCCAGGCTATATCACTCAGCGGGAAGCCTTGTCCTTTGCAGCTATACTTAGAGATTCAATGAAGACAGCCTCAGCCAAGGTGGCTCCATTAAGAACCAGTCCCCAGAAGTCTTCAGCCACAACAAGAAAACGCCAGTCAGCAGGTTCAAAGTCTTCAGGTCAACCCAGGGCCCATAGCACAGCGTACAGAGCAGCAGGAACGGGAACTGTGCCCCATCTCTGAAGCAGGCTATTGTCTGTGTATTCCTGGTGTCTGGTGGGTGCTTAGTGTACACTTGTTGAAGGGCAATAAAGGAAAGCGTGAACTTCTCACACAGATCCTACACCTAACTGTAAGTGGAAAGGGTTGTAGGCTATAGTGCAGAGTTAAACAAGCTTTCCATGTATAATCTGTAGAATAAAGCGATTTTCAAAGTTTTCATAGTAAAAGCTTCGAAGGACTTCAACCCTCTCACAACAATCTCAAGAGCAGTGAAAGGGCTTATATTCTGGGGTGACCATGTTCCACAAGCCACCTGCCATGCACACTGAAAATACATGACCCCACACAGAGCTGACATGCGTCTCTTCTTTCTCTCCTCTTCCTCACCAAGCAAGAATATTCATCTTGGCCCCACAGCTCCTAGCTCTAGCCTTCCTCAATAACTCTGTCATGTCGAGACTTGCACTGACCTGCCAGGGGATTCCTCACAGCAGTACCTGACCTTGACCCATCTGCAAACATCAGAACAGGAAATGACCCTTCAATACTGATCTCAAGTCCTTCCTCTGGGTGGCCTCAAAGATTTCAAGAAAACACACAAGACTATGCAAAGAGCAAAAAATGAACCAAGAGCCAGTCAGACCACACATTATTTATTAGTTACATTAATAGTTAATTTTCATCACCAATGATTTTCTTGTGTGTGTCAAAAATTAATCAGTAGGGTTCACATACAGTCAAGCAAAAATTCTGTTCCTCACCTGGGTTTCAAAAAGTTCTTTGGGCAGAACAGATGGCCCAGCCATTAAGGCATTTGTTTGCAAAGCCTAATGACCTGGGTTTGATTCCCTGGTATCCACGTAAAGCCTGATGCACAAAGAGGCACTTGCATCTGGAATTTGTTTGCAGTGACTGGAGGCCCTGACATGTCCATTCATTCTCGTTCTCTCTCTCTTTCTCTCTTTCTCTAGCTCTTTCTCTCTGTGTTTCTGCTTGCAAATTAAAAAAAAAGAGATAAAAAATTTAAAAGTAAAAAGTTCCTCATTCCATCCAATGACTGTCACATTCAGAAAGGAAGCAGTTGAGATAGATTATGGCTTACTTGACAAAGGACATGTACCCTTGGTCAAAAAGGAAGATGCTGGAATATGACCAACAAAAAAGACCCATTGAATCATTATCTGTCCTCTGGATCCATTAGCATAAAATATATACAAGCTACCAAAAGATTCTGAAAACCCTTCCTAGTGGCTCAAAGATCCTCTGATTTTTCTTTGAAAGGGGGTGGTGGGAAGTCTTGAGAAGCCAACACTGACCTCAGGGGGTGATTTGTTTAATCATAAATACATGTTTAGTACACAGTAAACACTGGCACTGGATCACATACTCTAGGTAGCTTTGCATTATTAAGTTAGAAATTATTATTGGCTTTATGAAAAGAAAAACAGAACCAAATGGAACTGAGGTGAGCTATGGGGTAACTTCATAAGAGATAAAGGTTTCATGGTACCTGTGATTTAATACTAACTACCCATGGGTCTTTTGTTCCTTTGAGCTGACATGCACGGTTAATGCTTTGTGTTTTGATGGGTTAGCCTTGGCTAGTGATGCAGAATGGGGAGGAGTCCACTCAGGATTCCATGTTGCAACCCTGCATTCAACACCTGAAGTTGTGTTTCCAACAGAGGCAGGTGCAGTGTCCCCTGTTGCCTCGTGTCTTTGTGATTAAGAGCCTTGGTTGTTAGAGCCTTTGAGAAATGGAGCCTTGCTGGAGGAGGTGTGTCATGGGGGGTGCAGGACTGGAGGTTTATTAGTCCAACCCACTGGGTGTTCAGAGTTCACTCACTCTTGCTGTTACCTCCCAGCTGGTGTGACAAGATATGATGCCCAGCCCCTGCTCTGTCATGCTTTCCCTACCATGATGAAACTTCCCCTTGAGACTATAAGCCAAAATAAATCCTTTCCTTCCATAGGCTGTTTTTTCCTAGCAACAAGAAGTTAACTGCAACATCAGGTGAATGTCACAGGCCCATGAAAAGGACAAATGAATCTATTAGATCTATGTTGTCACATATGCCCCTCTTGCTTGATCTCCTTTCTGAGAAGATAATGTCCCCGTAGCTAGAGTCCCTCACTGAAGCTTGTGAGGAATGCTGTTCTGTAAGAATGCTGTCCACCTCAGGGGACATTGAGGAAGGCAACGAAAAGGGTAAAATGACACCTGACACTTTTAGGCAAGTCTGCCACTGTGACCTGTTGGAGACTATATTGCTCTCCCATGATGTGCATGAGTGCCATCGAGACTTAAGAGACATGTGACCATTTCACCTAAACATGCTAACACCGGCACGAGACTCTGGATTGTGGTAGGCAAGCAGCAATTCTTATTCCATAACAATGACATTCTCAAAGACTCTGCGAGTTGAACTGGCTTCTGACTTTGTGTTGTTATTCAAGGGTCTCAGAAGCCACACCACTGATGAAGACTAACAGTAATTTATCCAAGACAAGTGATAGGTACAGTTCCATCCCAAGTGCAGGAAATAGGGGCACAGCAAAGAATTTTCAAACAATAATAAGAGTAACATTTGTTTTAGGTTTATTATCACCATGAGCCAGTAATTCTAAACAATGTCAGTTACAGAATGTCCCCCCAAGTTCTAAATAATTGTTGAGGTTATTGTTGAGTTTCTGATTTGTATCTTCTTATCGTGGATCATTCTTGGCTACACAGGAAGTAACTCCAGTAATTCCTTGAGCTATGATGTGGATATTGTTTAACCACCCTAATGGTTTATGTGCTCATAGCTTTGTGCTTCATGTAGTGGTGTTGGGAGGTTTCATGGAACCTTTGCCACATGGACCCTTGTGAGAGTCATTGGAAGCACTGGAACAACTCATGTTTTTGTGAGACCCTGGTTGTTTATTAAAGGATTGTTAAAAAAAGAATAGCATTTGTATGATTTTGATTTTTGGATACTTGCTTTATACATCCTATTGAGTGGTTATTTTCTGTAAATGTTCAAGTAGTTAGATATCTGTACATCCTTTCTAATGGCTATGGAAATAAGACCTTTTGTCCATTAAGTCAAATTTGTTAATTGTTTTCTTAAGTGCTTGTCCCTAAATTATTCTCTAGATTCCTGTCTTGATGTCTCCCTCTCTCTTTCTCTCTCTTCTCTCTGACATGATGCCAGATGTCATGATGTGATATAGACAGACCCTCTCCAGAACCAGTATGAATACCACGCTGTTTGGACTTGCAGCTTCTAAACTGAACTTAAAGGGAAAACAAAACTCTTGATGAAGTTCTGAGCTTCAGATATTTCATTACAGCAGCAGAAATACACTCATACATGCTGCTGCAAGGTTGTCTCACAACATAAGAAGTATCAGCCGTCATGTCTCCAACCACAGTGATACTCTATATTCTTGCATTTAAATGATAGAATTGAAGTGAACAAAGACTGTAATAATGAAAAACAGAACTTGAATTACTTCGATTCATTATATAATTTAAATGCAACAAATTTAAATTCAATGAACCTTTACAAATGCATAATAGTCAGTTTTTTCCCCCAAACTCTGATCCATGGGAATCGCCTATTTGCTTTTATCACTTAGTTTTGTCTCTTCTAGAATTTCACATAACTGTGATTAGAATATATAGTTGTTTTGTCTGCCTTCTTTTACCTACCATAATGTTGTGGAGCGTCATCATGTTACACACACACATACACACACACAATATGTGTAGTTTATTTCTTTGCATATAACACTCCATTGTATAGACATACCACAATTTGAATATCCATTCACTAATTGATGAATATTTGCATTGTTTATGCTTTTAGACTTTTGATCCATAAGTATTTGACTATAAATCATGGTTTGAACATTAAAACTTTGCCTTACACAGATAACTAGAAGTGGTGGGAATATTGCTCAGTGGTTAAAGGTGCTTTCTTGCAAAGCATGCTGGTCTGGGTTTGATTCCTCGGTACTCATGTAAATCTAGATGCACAAAGTGGTACATGCATCTGGAGTTCATTTGCAGAGACAAGAAGCCCTCGTGTGTGCATGCATGCTCTCTTTCTCTTTCTCTCTCTCAAATAAATAAAAAAAAACATTTTAAAAAGATAACTAGAAGAACAATTATTGGGTCATATGACACATTTGATTTACATTAAAGTCCATACAATAATACAGTATTTTCCGAAGTGGCACACCATTTTGAATTCCCACTTACAGTGGTTGTATTCCAGAGATTATTGCTGTTGAGCAGAGGAGGATTTGTGTTTGTGCAAAATATTGCCACTATTAGTTATGGTCACCTTCTTGGTGGGTCTTTGTGGGAACTATGGCAAGTGTTAGGGAAGAGGATCATGACAGACAAAGATGGTGGTGGTGATAATCTTGAAGATTTAAGGGAAGAGATGTCAAGGTGTTAGCAGTTCACCTCGAACAAGCAATTCTCCAGCTTCAGGAGAGGAAGAGAGAAAAGAGTAACCCTGCAGGAAGGATGGTTCCTGGCTACAGTTGTGGCACAGCTGTAGCATGTTAGTAACTTCTTGCCTTCTGTTTACGCTGTTCTTCAGATCCACAACCTCCACCATGACTCCAGAATGCCTTGACTGAGAGCAAGATTTATTGTCTCATGATTTGGGGGGGTCTGAAAATGCACATGGCTTTTCTAGGGCTTCCAACCAAGAGCTCTTCGTAAAGCTGTATTCAATGTGTCAACTGAGGCTGTGGTCTCATGTAAGCATTCATCCAAGAAGAAACCACTGCTGAGATTATTCATAGGATCCTTGGCCAATTGTTGTTCCTCGGGACCTAGTGGACTCAGAGTCTTAGCTGTCACTAGCTAGAGGCTGCCCTTTCTTTGCAGTCAATGAGGTAGCTCAGAATGGTGGCTTACTTTAACAGAAAACAAGAGTGTGTGTGAAGTGGAAGTCACAGTCTTTTATAACCTAATCCATCATTTTTTGCTGCCGATGTTCTATTTATTAAAACAAATCACTGGGTCCAGCCCACACCAGGAGAGGATTACCCAAGGGCATCGATGCTAGGAGGTGGGTCTCACTGAGAACCATTTCATAGGGAAAAAAACTGAATGCCACCAGACTCCCCATTCACCTGACCCTCTGGCCCTGCACCAGTGCACTTGGGCTCATTTCTGATCATTCAATCTGATGAGGTAGTTGCCTGTCTTTGAGGGCAACCATCCCACACTGCAGGCTCTGTCCCTGGGAGGCCCTACTTTATGCTTCAATCCCTCAACATACTGTGAGGGAAAACTGACCCAGCTAAGTCCAAACACTTAATAACTAATACTTGATTCTTGCTTGTGATATAAATAGAGAGAAATCTTTCTCTGAATGTGATCCATATAATAGACTCGCTGGAGATATTTTAAGGTATAGATTCCTGAGTCCTTCTTAGACTCAGCTAATCAGAATACCAGGAGACACCTAAGCCTTTAGCATGGAAAGAGTGATTTCAATAGGAGTGTGTTTCAATAGCTGAATTTCCTCCCCTGGTAAGTTTGGCAAAAATTTAGGGGCAAGGGATGTATAATGAAAGAGGCTTTGGAACTCAGTGGGGGGAGGTGGAAGGGTAAGGGAAATACTTTTCTGATAACCTTCAGTGTTCCTTGTGAAAATACTGTGCATTATTCTTATGCAAAAAGCCATAGTGTGTTACAAAACAGCACTGAATATACTAAAATAATTTCCTTTCCCTGGAGTTGGTATTGCTAAGTATGTGTGAATCCCGTCTCTTGAGTTCACTATCCCCATCCCTACTGTGACAAAGGGCACAGGAACATGTCCGAGAGGTCCTGTACCTTTGCAATTAAAATGAGTGCTAATTGTGTAGGTGATTATAGAGTAAACCTTTATGTCAGCCTCACTGACTGCTTCTTTCTCTAAATTACAGTCGGTTGCCTGAAATGTAATCAATTCCTGTTTTGGAAATCAATCCTTCATCTACCACTGGAGAATTCTTGCTTATTTTTCTCCACATTAGAGCTCTGACATTGTACCACTTATACAATGGACTCAGTCAGGTCAGAAGGAGAGGACATTTGTGGAGCTATTGAAAACCACAGCTGCAGGGCAGGGTCAGAGACAATTACGAGACTCTAACAGGGCCAAACACAAGGATGCTGCACAGTGTGCACTCCTGAGCATCCTCCTGGCTCATGGAGCACAGGAGACCTGGGGCAACTGAGTACCTGTTTATAAATAGAAAGTTCCACAGAGAGACGTTTCCTACTTGAAAAACACTGAGTCCACAAGGATAATCAAAGTGACTTGGCCAGTATCCTTCCAAATCAGTGATGTTTTGGAAGCCTAGCTTTTTATAAGAAAATTAAGTAAATGGACTTATTTAAATTCAATGACCTTTGATATTCTTGTAGCATTGTGCATTTATGTAAGAAAGCAAAGATCAAAAGGCAGAGTGTCACATTTCAGAGGCTCTGTTTGAAGCACATCTAAGGATATAAGGTGTTGTAGTTTGAATGCATGTCCCCCAAGAGATTCAGATGTTCTATTAAACTTGGTCCAGCAGCCTGGCTGGAGGAGGTGTCTATAGGGGTGGACCTTGGGGTCCAGCCTCAAGGTGTGTTTGGGGTGGATCTGGTTTTCCAGCCTAAAGGTGTGCAGAGAAGTCCAAGTTCTACCTCAGTCCCTGCTGCTTGCTGTCCATTTGTGCCTGCTTCTGGTGGGTGCTGGCTGTTTGATGGTGTCTCTGCTTGGATTTATGAATGGAAGCCAGCTTCTTCTACCACTGATGGAACTTCCCCTTGGATCTGTCCGCTGAACTCAACCCTTCCTTCTATAAAGTGTGCCTGGTTCCGAAGTCCATCCCAGCAGCGTGTGGCTGACTGAGCAGCTGACTGCAACACTAGGGAAAGAGGGAATACTGGACAGGTAATGAATGGGAAGAAACAGAGAAGTCCAGAGAGTAAGGGCAGAGGTTAGAGAGCAGAGCCAGGGACTGATCTGAGCCCTGGAGGAGCGGGAAGTGATCATTCAGAAGTAGGGGGAGCAGCCTGGCAGAAGTCAACGCAAGTGTGGAATCAGGAAAATGAAAAGCCACTGCCCCCAAGAGGGTGAAGGCAGCGGAGGCAGGTCATTGGGTGCCAAGCAGGAGCCTCAAGAGGAAACCGCCTGTGTCAAAATTGCTCCGTGGGCGTCCATTCAAGTTTCTGCACTTTCCCATTCGACTTGGCCCTCTTCGGAACCCCCAATGAATGGCACTGTTTCTATTCTCTTTTAGAGTATTTCCCTTCCACCACAATGAAAGGCACTTGTGAAAGCTGATGCCCAGTGAATGCGGTAATGGAGTCAGTCCCCTGAGGAAATTCTATCAGGCAGAGCATATTGTTATTGCAATATATTTTATTACACTATTAGCACATGTTATAAAATATGTACTTATGAACAATTACTGCCTCAATTCCATATATCCAATCTGCTGATGTAGGAATTTGGAGCAACAGAGTGATTTTGAGTAAAGAAATTGAGATGAGTAAAGATGAAATTCAAGACTCTATGGCATGTGTGAAGTGAAATGATCCATTTTAAAGGCTGGATATAACTATGCTGCCATAGATACACTTCCGCTTAAGACAAACCATTCCAGGTATCGCTGTTAAGAACACATTAAAGCTAGGAAATTAAAGTCAGATAAAAATCTCTTAACAAAACGTTAACTGCTCAATCCACAAAGAACAGCAGGAAGCCTGTTTTCAAGGCTTTTCTTGTTGACTAATGCTTTAAAACCTATGCTAATTTTGGTGAATATAAGGACCGATTATAGTCAGCACTTGACAGATGAGAAAATAAATGATTTATGACACTGACTGTATTAAAAAAAAATCTAGTCCCTGTAGAATTTATCAACTCAACAATGAGTGGCGTGTAAAGGGCAGAAAAAGCTAGTACTAACCAGAGGAACTGGGAACATTTTACATGGAGAAAAGATAAATCAATTAAGGCAAGAGTCATGCTGTTTATTGTGATAAATCATATTATTAGAAATCTTCTTAACAAGATATTCAATTGGAAAGACAGTGGAGGTATAAATGCATCAGGCTTTTAATTGACTGCCTTTGCTTCTGAATGGAAGAACATGCCTCCCGTCACAGCTGGGGCTGCCCAATTGCAAAATGTGCTTTGCCGGGAAGCATCCTGGGACAGCACTGTTTATGAGCATGCTGACAGAATGTTTCCAAAGAGAGACTCATGGGAACCTGGGCTTTGCTAAGAACGACATTCTAATGATTCTTACCAACCATAAAAAGGAGAGCGCTTCATCAAGCCAGTCAAGACAGTCGCATATATTTCTTCTAGCTCATCCACCAGACGTTTATTGAGTGCTGGCAGGCAAGTAGGTCCTCTGGTAAGCACTGAAGATTTTGTATGGAATGACAGGTCTCTGCATCTATATTATCCCCTCCAAGGCTCAGGGAACATTCCAGAAGAGGGGTAGAAAGAATGTAAGAGTCAGAGGATGGGGAGGAGTTCTTTGGAAAGCTGTTTTCTGGGCACAATGTGACTGTTGGCTTTACGACCTCAAAGTGACTGTCACACAATACTGGGTCAATCAACAGTCTGTCATGATAGAAGGGAAAAATCCATAAAAATAGAAGAAGGACTAGATTTAAAGAAGGGCTTCATTGAAAGGAGGACTGGAGAAGGGAAGGGAGGTGATTATGATCAAGATACATAATATTCATATGTAAAAATTGTCAATGAAAAAGAAAAAATGTCTCTGGAGGCTTCTGATTGCTGTTCATCTTAGTAGCTTGGGGAGTGGTGACTGCAGACTTCAGGCTCTGCTCCTGGAGGTTAACTCGTCCTCAACCCCATTGCCTCTGCAGGATCCATCCAGTGGGAAAACAGCACACTCATGACAAGCCGCAAGGGAGCCATCTGAAAATCCTTCTGTCCTGACACATGTCATAGCAGCTGTATAAAATTGAGAGCTATTGATCAGAACTAGGCATCACATGGTTTTTGTGAGCATGACGTGATCAGAACTATCAGTTCTGCCTGCTCTCCAAGTGCGCGTTTTAGTTCAGGTAATTGGTGCTTCAGTGAGAGCATGCACATAGAATCTGATCATCTAGGACCTAGGTTGAATTCTAGGCATTGTATTTAACAGTTGTGTGATTGCATGTAAGAGATACCATCTCTGTACCTCAATTTCTCATCTGTAAAATGGAAATAATCTTCGTTTCTGCTTTGTAGAGTTTGGAAGGATTAGTATTCAATGCCTGACAACATACATATTCATTAAGTTAGCTAATGTTGTAGTCAGCCACATGCCGCTGGGATGAATCTTCAAATCAGGCACAATTTGGGGGAGAAAAATACTTATTGAAACTACAGATTAAGGGGGAGTTTTGTAATAGCGAAAGAAGCTGGCCCTCTTTCACAGGTGCAAGCAGAGAGAGAAACCCATCACCAATACCACACACAGAACAGCAAACTGGCAGGAGGGCCAAGGAGAGAATTTCTTCCCCTTTATATAGCCTTAGGGTGGGGTCTTGCAATCCTTCCCCAGAATTAATGGCTTCCTGAATCTCTGGAATTTCCTTCCTGCACTGCCCACAAAGGAAAGGATGTTTACTTCCAGCTTCTTTGAGCTTCTTTACATCCTGCCCCCTACTGAGAGGCTGCCTTCCTGTAAACATCCTGAGACCCACCCAAGATAATTAAAAAGATCAAGTTGACAACAAAACCTAACCATCACAGCTAATTAACCTTATTTTAATGGTGTAAAAATTTCAGCAATGGAGTAACTAATACCCAATATTTTTTAGTGCTTTACAATTCATACGACACCTTAGAAGCATCAATATATGATCAAAAGGTCAATTTGGACAAATGAATCCACAGAAAGATAATTCCAGAAAAAGTCTATCGTGACTTTATCCTCATCTCCTCTTTTAAACCCCCATCATATTTGATAAAATGCATTACCAGAGAAGAGCAAAAGGATGACTGAGGAAATAGGATGGGAGAATTCTCAGATTTGAAGTTACTCAAGTATCCACCAATAATGACAGGATAAGTAACTGGGACCTATGCAGAGAGTGAAATGTTACAATTCAATGAAAATGATGACTTACGGCATATAATGGCATGGATAAATGAGGAAAGCAAAATCTTGAGAAAAGGAAACCAGGTGCAAACATACATTAAAATATTCCATTTATAGAGAGTTCATCAAAACCTTTTGGGATGCCTAGCAAGTATCGTGGTGCCGGCATGGAGACACTGGTGTGGAGAAGGGAATGTGGGCATGTACGCTGGATGTATGTTTGCCCATAGTTAGTTGTAATGCTACGCATTATTCTTCTTATCACTTCTTTGTATTGTAATTTATTAAAAATGTTTCAGATCTGTGGCAGATGTAAATTGAGAATGCTCAGACCAGTGAAAACAAAATTTTTTGGAGAAAAGATATTAGGAACTTAAGCTAGACCTAATAGGGTAAATCTGTTATGGCTCTGTGCTCCGTCTTTCCACCATTTTCTGCACGTATCTCTCCAATCCTTCATTCCCTTTACCAACTCCATGCCCAACATCTTCCCAGTCATCAGAAGTTGATGGAGAATGATGAATAAACGCAGGTTATGGAGCGAAGGTTATTCTCACAGTGCACATAAGGGATTTTATTCTGCTTACTCGTAAGGAATGAAACCTGGGCAGTCAAGCTGATGGAACGCGCTGTTGAGAAATGCTGTTTGTGAAGACCAAGTGACAGACATACATCCTAATTTAGAGTCTGCCCGTCTTCCTCTTCTGACTCTAGGTTTACTTAGCTAAACCTTTTTGTAGAGACAGGAAAACGCCCTGGATAATAATAGCTCAGTGGAAGTCTATTCCCATGTTCCAGATAATGGCTTTTAGCAAGAGTATTCCATTAATCTATTTGTAACATTTTCAATGTGAAAAGCTTTTTCTGGCCTCCACCTAATGATCTGGAAAACACCTTCCCTATAGCATAGACCTCTTTAAGGCACCACTTCAGTGCAGAAATGTAAGAAAAGAAAGTTAAACAAAGTTCATAAAATAAGAGAAGAAAACGATCTATGTATGTATTAAGACAACAGCTTATCAGGCCTTTGTTCCTATTGTCAACCATAGGAACCAGAATTTCATATGGGTTCCACCTGGTTCAGGCCTCTGTTTTCATGATGCTCTGGAAGTTACCACCTTAGGGACTTTACGGAGATGATGATTGAATACAGAACTACTAAGCTCCATAAAGCTGCAGTTGTTAAAACTTGTACTTTGATGCTTTTGAGAGCCAAAGAAGTAGCAATCTGATGAAATTAATTTTATTTTTATTATGAGATTGTTAGAAAAGGTGTTAACCACTTCACACTGGAAATTCTCAAATCTCAATACCACAAGGTCTACTGCTTTTGTCTTATAAACACAGATTCAAATTCCTGTGTTCTGTGCATTAGTTATGAGGCATTTTAGTGCAAACTTGAGGAATACTAGGCGAAGCTTTTATGTCTCTTATATTCTGTATTTTTCTGCACTTCTATATTGTCCATTTTGATTGTGGAATTTGCATTTTCCAGAACACAGGAAAGTGAGGAACTACCCAGCCCCCAAATGGAAGCATCTAAATTGGTTATGTCTTTTGTTCTAGTTCAGACTTTTGAAAACCATTAAATAAACATTCAACCCCTTAAGAGAGCCTCGGGATTGGCCCTAAGCATGTCAACGTCTCCAAACTTAGTCTTCCAGTACCCTCGGCTCTGCCTTGATCAGTGCTGCCAGGTTATTCAAATTAGAACTCTGGGAGGTCATCCCCGAGTCTTCCTTCGTTCTGCAAAATGTCTTTCTAGTTGCCAACAGTCAGCACCTCAACCTCCTATGTATCTCTCGAATCCACTCGCTTTTATCGCTGCTGAGCTCTCGTCATCCTGTCCTGCTTGCACTTGACAATACTCCTGACTCCACCGCCACAGCCCTGCTCCCCTGCCATGGCGCTCCTGCCATTGAATCTCCCTCACAAGTCACTTGGTTGGCTATTTTGAATTAATGGGTAATAAGATTCTTTAGGATGACTTGTAAAGGACCTTTCGTAATCTTTCATACCCTCTCTTGTCTTTGAACACTGTGGTGCTCCAAACATGCTAAACTCAATCTCAAGTCTTCCCTGACATCCAGAAAAAGTGTCACTTCCTCCTTCTGGTTCCTGCATAATATAACCCACATGTCTTTAGTGGAACTTGCCATGGTGCTTTAAGATAACTCTCTTGTATGACCACACTCAGCTGAGTGTGGGCTTAGCCTCTCTTCATAAGTGGCATTTAACTGGAAAACAACCCATTTCCCTTCCCTTCCCTTCCCTTCCCCTTCCCCTTCCCCTTTCCCTTCCCCTTCCCCTTTCCCCTCCCTTCTCTTCCCCTCCCCTCCCTTCCCTTCCCTTCCCTTCCCTTCCCTTCCCTTCCCTTTCTGTGTTCCACTAAAGCAACAACACACCCACCAATGCCATCTGAACACAAATTAGCATTTCATTTCTGTTTAGTGTGCTCAACTGTACTGCCATTTTAGATTTTTGCTTATCAACCTAGAAGCCCAGAGACTAGTAAATGTCTCCCCATTGCCTGTTTATTCTATTCCTTTTTCCCCTTTTACAAACACACCCCCTGGCTATATTACCCAGCCTCTCCTACAACTAACTATGCACTTCTGTTGAAAGTGAAGCATATGGAGTGTGAGCAGAGTGGTGTGCTCAATGCAGAGTTTCTGCTCTTACAGAAAGACTCAGCTCTTGCTTCCTCTTTGCTTACTCGCTGGGCTAGACTATGGGAGTGGAGGAGATGGTCCAACTTTGATCACACAAACCAGGTAAATGCCAGTGGAACAAGACAGCCTGAGTAGTTTATCAACCTCATAGAATTACCTGTCTTCCTGGACTGCCTTTAACCCAACTCTTTTTATAAGATGAATCTTTCATTTGTTTTAATTTTTTTTTGTTGTTGTTATCTCTCTCTCATATTTTATTTTATTTATGTGTTTATGTATTTATTTATTTATTTATTTATTTATTTATTTATTTATTTATTTATTTTTGAAGGGTCCCACTTTAGCCCAGGCTGACCTAGAATTCACTATATAGTCTCAGGTTGGCCTGGAACTCACAGAGATTCTCCTACCTCTGCCTCCCAAGGACTGGGATTAAAGGTGTGTGCCACCATGGCCAGCTCATTTGCTTCATAATACCATTATTTTAGTCACCATGGAAGCAGACAAATGAATATCCCAACAATTTCACTTAACTTTTATCCATGTCTGTATGAATTGCTTTCTCATTGCTGTAATAAAATACTGACAAGAAGCAACTTAATGAAGGAAAGGGTTTATACTGGCTGTGGTAGTTTGAATAATGTCCCCCAAAAGAATTTATTATAATTGTGTTTATTAAATTGTGAATTGTCTCCAAGCTTCTGGCTGGAGGAAGTGTCACTTTGGCCTGGCCTCCTGGGGTCATGACCCTTTCTAAATTGGATGCAAAATTCTAGGGATACATATGCAAAACAGCAGCCGGAACCCCAGGTCTGGCAGTTCTGCATTTTGTGAATTACAATGTTACAGTGTGCTTGCTTGCTTGCTTCTGGAGGTGCTGCCTCTCTGTCTCTCTGCTTGCTTCTGTAAAAGGGGGCCAGATTTTTTTCCTTAACTTCCCCTGGGTCTGTTCCTTCAATAAATATTTTCCTCCCCAAAATTGTGCCTAGTTTGGCGATTCATCCCAGTGACGTGTGGCTGACTACGACGCCGGCTTATAGTCTCAAGGACATCTATTCCGTCCTGTCTGGGAAGGCATGACGGCAGAAACAGAGCTGATCACATTGCAGCCGCAGTCAGAAAGCAGCAGTTGAACTGGAAGCGATGAAATCTCAAAGCTTGCCCCCAATACCCACCCTCTCCAGCATCACTCCTGCTTACAAAGGTTCTGCCACCTTTCCAAATAGCACCACCAGCTGAGGAGCAGGTGAATCTAATATTGGAGTCTACTGGAGGACGTTTTCCATTCAAACGAAATAATACCTCACTTTTTCTTTAGTACTCAGAATGAACCTCAGCTCCTCTCTACCTTTGTGGCTCCTGAGTTAGCAAACTGCCCAGAAGCTTCAAAGATCCACTTTCAAAAATGTTCTCTAAACTCATTCTTCAAAACCTAACTCTTTCTTAAAGCCCTCATCTGCTCACCCCCGTCTTGCTATTTCTGTTCTTTCCTCTTTTACACAAAAAAAGGAAATAAAATAAAATTTCCAACCCTCCTGATGCTGTCTTTATTCTCACTTTTCTTCTTTGCTCTCTAGTTCCCAAAGAGGAAACTGAGGCAGTGAGGAAAGAGTACTTCATGGAGGATGTGAGAAGAGAAGCAGTGTTGGAAGAGAGTTAAGGCTACAAACACAGCTATTAATTGTGGCAAGATCACAGTGGCAGAAATTGAGAACTTGGGGCTGGGATAGAAGTGCATTGAAAGACAGAAAGTAAGGCTTTGGAATGCAATGAATCGAATAATATTAAAATGGCTACAAAGGACGCTGAGCATTGACTATGGTGTTTTAGAGAAAATATTCAGGACACAACAAATAGATTAAATTAGAAAGTTTTGGTCAGAAGTCAGAAGACCAGTTGGGAACTAAGGAAGTCCTCCTGGTCTCTTATGATGCGGTACTAGTTGGGGGGGGTGAGATGGCCAGATAGTAAAGGGAAGACAGCTTCAGTGACAGATTAGCTATAGATGCTCCATAGTTCCATTCCTTTCTAACATGGGTATTTCCTTCACATTTGGTCCTCCACACCTCTTCGTGTTGTAGAGGGTGTACAGAATTTAAAGGAGTCAATAAAATAAGTGAATCTATTTCCAGAGCACAGCACAGCACAGTAAAACATATGCAAATGAAACCACAAGTACGCAAATGAAAGAACCTGGATGAAATGCCACTTCTTAAATAAAATGGTTAACATGCTTTGCAAAGGCCAAGCCAGCTACGTGCTAATGAATCTAATTCTCTGCTAGCGGTGAATAACTTCAGATTTGGGTCACTTCAGTAAATAGTTAAAGTTTAGCCTCTTTGGTTTCTCTGCACAATCTTCATGTTCTACACGACAGCCAGCCTCCAGTGATTATTAAATAAGTGTAATGAAATCAAAGCTTTCCCCTATCTAACTAGCATTATGCAGGTTCCTTCTCATCTTTTGTCTCTCTGGAAGCTTTGCTCGTGAACCTCAGAGGAATTGAGATTGGAAACTTCACAAGTAAAACAAAAACGAGCTTTCCAATGTCACTGCCAGAAAGCAAGAGCCCCTGCTTGTGTGTAAAACCCTGATTAGGGTAGAGGCAGCAGACACATCTTTCAGCCACATGGAGTTCAAGTACCCCCAGACCCTGGGGATCCAGGGCTCCAGAAAAACCCAAGTACTGCTTACTTGCGAGCTCAAATTTCTCTCAGTGTGTTATGTAAATTCAAAGGCTTTTGTATATTCTTAATGCGAAGGTAAACTTCACAGTTGATGTCAAACATCTCTCAGGATTTAGACTGTGTCATGGGTGGCCTGGCTCATTCTTTTCCTCACTCCCATGATTGTCACCCACATGCAGCCAACACCTTCCCCTAGTAACCTTCTCATTCAAATATACCCCTTCCTGGCTATTCTGGAATCTTCCCTGTCTCTAGATTCTCCAGGCCAACTGGAGTGAGAGGAGTCTCTTAATCTTTCTGCATTGACAATTTTGAATCTATTTAAATCTCCCGAATCTTCACTTCAGGATCGATAAATTGTGGGGACCACCTGTTTAACGTCTCCCCAGGATTGTTCTGAAGACTACACATCACGTCGCTCGTAAAAGCATTTTTAAATGTGTTAAATTGTTGTAAGTAGCAAGTCTTCATTATTTTTAGCCCTGGCATTTTCTTCGCATTCTAAGGACTTCCCCTATTGGAAGGCAAACTGCTGTGATTTCTCCTATAATGGGGCATTTGGGAAGGAGAGAAGCCTCTGCTTGACTTCTATGTGTTCTTTCATTTCCTACCCTTCAGAGCCAAGGTCTCCTTCCTTACCATCCACGCGCGTGCAACACACCACGAAGACTCTGCAGGACAGCTGGCTAGCCAACCTAACATTGGCACAACCTCCTTTCCTTCTGCTGATTCCACCTCTTGGCTCTTACTTCCCATCACACTCTCCTCCCCGTGTCCTCTTCACGTGTCTGCATGGCCCTGATGGCCTCAATGACTGAAGTAGTCACAGCTCATCCTGAGCACTTCTTACTCACCGGGCCTTGAACTTTCTCATCTCATCCTCACAACAATCCTGTGAGATGTTTCTTTTCTTCACATTACAGATCAAGAAACAGAGGCTCTGGCAGGACGTGAGTGGCCAAGATCACACACCTCAGGAACCACGAAGCTGGGATCCAATCTTTGGACCTCACTCTTCAGAGCCTGTCTCTTCAGACTTTCCGAGTTGGTATCTTGGTTTTGTCACAAACTTGTTGCATTTGGATTCTAGCTTACTTCACTTCGCTCAAGATCCATTCCTTCATTTGTAAAATGAAGATAATCACAACAGACTTTGTAGATCGTTGTGAGGATTGCATTACCCAATGCGTTTGAACTTATGGTACTTGTCATTGGTGTGTTCCACACCTTGTCTCTCCTCCTGGGGCACACTCACCTGTACAGTTCCCAGCAGCACCTACGTATGACAAAGTGCCTCTCTCTACACCAGCTCAGACTTCTCTGCCAAGCCCCCAGCCCATGTTCCCACTTCCTGGCTGGATTTCCTCCCTACAGCCCAGCTCATCTCAGATGTGACCATAACTGAACTCACCCACACCCACATCCCTCCCAATGTCGCCTTGGAGTCCCTAGATCAGGGACCAGCACAAACACTTCAGTCATGAACTTGGGCTTTTATTTTTTCCTCCAGTGACTCTCCAGTCTCCCTCTTTCTACATGTTGAATCTGTCACCTCACACTTCCTTCCAACAGCCTCATCTGATCCAGCCTCTCCCGAGAGCTCATTGTGCCAAGTCTGGTCGAGTCTCTCTTTAAAACATTGATATTTTATTCATTGTGGTTTTACACAAATCTTGATCACTTAAATATCGATGTTACTGGGGCTGATGTCATCCTCTTAAATTTTGTATCTGAAATGAGCATCTCTCTACCTCCCCCACTCCCAGCACTGCTGATAGTTTCTGTCCCAATGCTATCTTCCAGAGTAACCTGCCAGAATTCTCCCTCGAAACCATAGATCTTGCCTGGCTCAAATGCCTTCCATGACTCACCAAGCCTGGCAGCTCTACACCTTCTCTATCCCCGTGTCCCTGTGAGACAGAAGCCTCTACTAGGAATCAGGTACTCTCTCTGAGGGTGGCCTTGGTTTTATATCCATGCCTTTGCAAGCATGACAAATGATTTGAGGCTATCCTTTAGTAATCTTGGATGATCAGAAAGTGCAAATAGCTGAATGTTTATGCTTTCACTGATAAAACTCAAATTTCAACTAGATTTTATTAAAATACCTCTACGATTTATTGCCCATTTCTGTAGTCTTCCACATAATACATTCATAACTAAAATGTTCTTGATGGCTCAGCTTCATCATCTTGAGCATCAGATATAATTTTGTTATAATCCAGCGACGCCTACCTCAAGAGCCATAGCGATCTGTAGATCAGTGCTCTGGGTGTCTCCCCCACAATTCATATGCTGGAGTCCTCATCCTCAAGGGATAGGAGCAGGGGGTGGGAACTTTGGGGGAGCTAATGAAGTCAAGAGAGCTTTGCTCACATGAATGGGATGAATACTCTCATGATACAGGCCTGAGGGAACTTGCTCACCTCCTTTTATGTGGTGACACAGGTAGATGCCACTGCACATCTATAACCTGGAAGGCAGGCCCTCACCAGATCCCTCATCTGCTGCTGCATTCTTCTGAAGCAGACTCCTCTCATAACTGTCTGTGGCATGTTTCTGTTACTGACAAGCCACCCGGTTTATGGCATTTTGTTATAGCAGCCAGAATGTACTAAGACAATGTATCACTTACTTTTGCATTGCTGTAGCCAAAAGAAGCAACATAAGGAAGGGAGGAAGGAAGGCTCACAGTTCAAGGTTACAGTCAAACATACAGAGGAAGGCATGGTGGCAGACTCTTGAGGTAGCTGGTCACAGTCAATCTGTAGTCAGGAAGCAGTGATGTATGCTGCTCCTAAGCTTACTTTCTCCTTATTCTGTCCAGGACCCCAGTCCCTGGAACGATGACACCCACATGTAAGATGCATCTTCCCATTTCAGTTAATTGAATCTAGCCAATCCCTCACAGATGTTCTCAGAGATTTGTTTCTATGGTGACTCTAAATCCTGTCAAGTTGACAACCATAGATTTGCTCTCACAGACAGCTTCCCCTTAAAACTCAGTGTGGTGGTTTGAATCGGATGTCCCCATACACTCACGTGTTCTGAACAGTTGGTCCTCAGCTGGTGGCAATTGGGGAGGTGCAGCCTTGCTGGAGGAAGTGAATTGCTGGGGGTAGGCTGAGGGTTGCTATAGCCAGCTCCCCCTTGTGAGAGCTCCACTCCCTGTCCTGCTGTGACTCACTTGCGGTGGTGGAGGTGAGGTCCAGCCTCTGCTCCACCAGTATTTCCTGCCATCATGGAGCTTCCCATGAAGACTGCAAGCCAAAATACAGCTTTTCTTCCCATTCGCTGATTGTGTGTGTGTGTGTGTGTGTGTGTGTGCGCGTGTGTGTTTCCAGCAACTTTAAGGTAACCACAACACTCAGACATGACAGAATCCATCCTGTTCCTCACCGTGTCTTGTTTCCGACCTCTGCTCTCCACTGGCCCTGGAGCAGCTCTTTACTTCTCATCTCAACTGCTTGGCCTCTTTCCATTTCCTTTGTCCCCATCATTCCACTCTTAACTCTGCTCCCTGTTACGCTCTCCACTCACTCTGCCATCCAGAGTGTCTTTTTCTTGGTGCTGACAGGGCGCCATGATTTCTACCTGCTATCTCTTCTGCTCTGCTAAGTCATTCATCCATTTTATTATCAATCTTTGTATCTTTATTTCTTCTCATTTTCTTTTACTCTTGAGTTAGCCATTGTTCTGATTGGTTGAGGAGCTCTGGGTAGTTATCCAATTATACCACACAACCCACAGCATGATTCTCAAGCGATGGCATTCCCCATCTGGGGGTCGTGGCTAGGGTTAAGAAAGAATTCTGACTGACCCTGTGCTCCTTAGAAAAAGCCGCACCCAAACTATTGAGTGAGGTGGGATATGGAAAGACATGGAAGGTATTTTGCTGCCAACGTGTAGGAGGTTCTCCGAGGGAACAATTGAGCAAATTCCCTCTCTGTTCTTTTGGCCTCTGCTTAAGACAGGAAAAAACAAAGACTTGCATTTCACATTGTCCCTGAAATCTAATTTTGAGTGCATTAAAGGGATCTACTGACTGACACGTTAATTTTTAGTGAGTTATTTTATAATCATAAATTATAGAAAATATTCATTGGCTTTACTGGATGAAGCATGGGAACACTAATAAATTATAAAGCTCAATGGGTTCTTCAAGCAACTGGGCAACGCAGAAACTGCTCAAAGCAAGAGCTTGAAATAGATCTTTATCTGATAACTGAGGTAGTCACAAAACTGGATGAGGAGTCTTTACTCCAGTACTCAGGAGGCTGAGGCAGGAGAATCATAAGTCCTACATGGTGAAACCCTGGCAAAAAAGAAAAGGAGAGAAGGAAAGAACGAAGGAAGAGAGAGAGGGATGGAGGAAGAGAAGTGGGAATTTTTTGGTAACTTTTTGGCCATTATATCCTCCTTAAATAAATATCAAAGCAAGGGGCTAGAGGAGGAGATATGGTACTGCTGACTATTGTTCAGTTCTCTGTGGTCCTGCTTTTTGTGTTCCCAGAAGGAAGGAAATGTGGAATAATGAAAATAGCAAGGCCAGGCAGACCTAGGTCTAGGCCCCCCCACCACTTATTCCCTCGGTAGCCTTGGATATGTCAAGGTCATGTTGTGAGCCTGACACAAACCACTTTTCCTCTGGAGAGACATCAGGAAGCACACACAGAGCTGCGAGCCTCAGGCACTCTGGGAACATAGTGAATACAGGATTTTATTTTGTCTTTTCTCCTCACCTTGACATCATCCGCATCAGGGCCAGAACCCGTGTTGCCCATATTCTCCAAGTGACTTCTTTTGCAAAGTTGACTTGTTAAGACTTTCTTTCCTTTCTTGTCAGTTCCAGAGGGAAGTGGGCTTGGGAAGACTGTGGAGTCTGAGTAATTGAGGTGGGGACATCTGTAGGGTGTTTGTAGGGGCACATGAAGATCTCAGATTGGGATTGGGATTAATGAGCTGAGGGAGTGATTTGCTTTCTTTAGGTGGATGAGAAGGAGGCATCCCTGTGGGTGACAGGGACACGCTCAGCTGGATGTGGCACAAAGGCCAGTTGCTCCCACTCTGATAGGGGAAGTTGTTACCAACCTGGCCTAGCATGTCTCCGAAAGCTACAACCAGGAACAGAGCCATGACACTGGTGTCCTTCACAGGAAGATACACATAAAAAGCGGTTTCCACAGAAAATCAATGCAACAAAACCAACAAAACTCTGGGGCTCGTGGTCAGCTCAGCAAGAGAAAGCTCTGGGAGTGTTCGACTTGCTACTTCTCTGGTCTTTTGGGAATAGCAGTGAGAGCCAGTGCGAGGCAGCTGTCTGAAAGGGACAGCCCTGTCTTCTAGAGTTCCTTTTGCCCTGCACTGACCCTGCTGGGCCCAGGGCTCAGAGGCTGTACTGAGGTCATTGCACCCAAATCAGTAATTCATTCCGAAAGGCCAGTTTCATTAGATTAATCAAAGCGAGATTATTAAGCGATTGATTTTAAATTCATTTTTTACTTCAAGCATAACAACTTTGAAGCTGGAATAAGTGTTTATACACCACTCAAAAATAAATTATAACAGATTAAAAAAAATCTTCATTCAGGGAGAAGAGTGGAAGGAGGGGGCAGGATGGCTCCTAACAGCTAAGCCTTCTCTGAAGAAACCACTCAGCATGGCTCTGACCCCCGAACTAGCTCCCCTGCCCAGTGCCACCTTGGGGCAGTGGGCTGTGAAGAAAGGACTCTTGAACAGGATGGTGGGACATCGGAAGAGCCCAGGGCTGCTGTGTCCCAGCAAGGCTGACTCACAGCGCTGTCCTCTCAGACGGCTAGCCGGCTGCTCCCATCTGAGATGATCGTCTTGCCTTGAATCTCTTCCAACCATCTGACATCCTTCAGGTTACAATGCCGAAAACCGATGCATTGCAGCCGGCTTCACAAGACGCCTTTAGAAATCTCTACTTTGGAGGAACTTGGGCGAAGGCAAATCTCTCCAAATAACTGCTATCTTCATCATTGCCATCATCATATCATCGTCATCAAGAATTTGAGGCTAAAAGTTTGGTCTGAAATAAATTGTGACAATGAATCAACTTCTTAAAGTGTGCAGACATAATCAATAGTATTTAGCCATCTGCTCACTTGTGGACATATTTTCAGTTTACTTTTCTAAAGCAGGGTCCTCTTTTGAGTGCCCACTGACTCTGTTGAGTACACTTGATGAGACCCTCTCTCTGGTCTTACCTTCCTCCTCACCCCACGTGCTCACAGGCAGCGGGAAATTGGACGGAATGGCTGAGTCTGGGACAGGTGGAGAGGAGGTCAAGGTTTTTAATTCAGTAAGGCAAGATGGTTGATTGTCCTATAACAAAATTGTGCTCTGGAATCTCTCGTCTCCTCTCTCTGCCATTACATTCAGAGTAGCTGCAGATATCAGTGAGATAACCAAAGCCAAATATTCCAAAGAGGATGTCACCTCCTCTCCATGAGAGGATCAAAGGTCTCTTGGGAACAGGAAAGCATTCATATCTACTTTTGGTTTTTAAAATAACATTTACCAAACATGGCAAAAAGATGCCCAAATAACACACACATATTCCTGATTAAAATATGTAATGCACTTAATATATGTATATGTATTTATACACATAATACCCATACATGTTTTCAGAATTATATTCATAGCTGCTCTATTTACAATGATAGTTAAAATTTTGAAAAATTAAGCCGGGGAGATGGGTCAGCAGATAAGACCACTTGCCTCTCAGGCATGAGGGCCTCATGGTGCCTGGAGCTCACACAGTTTAGCTCCCAGAACCCTTGTCAAAAGTGTGTCACACACTCCTGAAACTCCAGCCCACAAGGGACAGAGATTGAGGAATTGCTGGAACTTGCTGGCCAACAACAGCTTCGGGTTGAGAAGCAGAGAGATCTTGTCTCAAGGAAATATAGGAATGTGAAATAAGAGAAGGCTAGCCAAAGTTCTCCTCACGCACATAAAGATGCTGTGGCTATCTGCACATGCGTGTGCATATATCACACATCACATATCACACCACATGCATACTCTACACACGTATAATAAGGAAAAATAAAACAAAATGTTTTTAATCGAGGGATTAGCATCTGACAGCCTTCTTCTAGTCTTCCCTTTTCTCTACAGAATGTTCCTCAGTCAATAGCTAATGTTCAAAGCTAACAAATCACTGCTCATATCACTCCATGGTCCTGCCCTGCAGGCTCATTGGGCCTGTTCACATATACCTCAGTGCTTGACCAGCACCTCATGCATGGATTGCTTGCCTAGACCTCTGATGTCAGCATTTTGTCCCCTCCATTCAAGACCAACCACTTATCTGTCCCCATCACTCTCCCTCAGAACATCAGCCTCACCAGGAAAGAGCTGGCAATGTCTTTTTGCTCTTTGTTACCATTCTTCACACAGTACCCGGTAGATATTAAAGAAGTGAAAGACTAGAACGAATGAGTTCTTGCTCTTGTTCTTTGGTAAATGGTGGCCTTAGACACCAGCCTTCCCTCTAATCCATCCTGAAGTCTGAAGCTGAGGCTTGTGGGTAAAGGATTTGGTTTCCTTGTTCCCTACACCCACATCCCACCTGGATAGGGACAACACCTAAAGTTGTTCTTTGCCTGGTGACTTTTGTAGCCGTTTGTGGCTCATTTTTATCAAGTCTGGACATATTTTTTTTTCATGTGCTGTGGAGTCTCAGTGCTCATAACACAAACCTTTGTAATCATTTGTCTTTCTGGTAGATTTGATAGGGGTCATAGAAAATCTCTCTCCTTGTCTGCTAATGGCAATTTATGGAAACTTAGTATGAACAATATGCTTTGCAAAGGAACGAAAGCTCCCCCACCCCCGGCTATGATTCAGCCCTAATGTGAAAGCCCGGAACCCAGCCCGGTAGTTTAATCCGAGATATGTGAGCCTTATTTGTGCATGGCTGCCTCATCAATTTTCATTTGGGAGTTGAAATGGACTCTGAAGCAGATATAGCATTAATTACCAGGGAAATTGGTTGCAATATGCCTTGAGGTAAAACTCTTCTGATGGGGATCTGAGATGGAAAGAAAGCCAAATTATAAAAGGATGATTTACTGGAAGAGGAAAATGTATGCATCACTGCCACTGCTTAGCAAAGAAAAAGGAGCTGGTAAACCAGAAAGACTGTGCAATGACGGAAGTGTGAGAAATCTCCCTAGGGCGCTCTCAGAAAGAGATTTATTCTTGGGCTGAATGCATTATATTTCCCCAGATGCATAGGACATTTTCCAGGAGTGTGCTTCAATTAAAAGGCAAGCGAGCATTAATAATAATTGGCAGCGTCTCTATTCCCTTCTAGATTGAAGTATATTTTACTAAGAACTGAATAAAGAGCAGCTAGGGACACCAAAGATAAAATCCATTTTGCTAGTTATGATATCTGCTCTTCTATCAATTTTCTTGTTATAATGTCATGTTTTTTCCCTGAAGATTTAAAGGATTTTAAAATTTTCTTGGTTAATATCTCATCTTTTAATCACTGAATCTCAACAAAGTAAAATAGAGATGCCAGCGTAGAAATGACAATCCTCAATTTAATATGATTAAGGTAAGACATGGGAAGCTTAAATTAGCATCCTCCCTTTTGCAAAGAGCAAATAAATCTTTGAATCTAGCATAAATGAAGTAAACAAACAAATAAAAACAACAGGTGTGGTAAAAAAAAAATACCTGTGGCACCCAGAGAGCTGAAGCAGGAGGATCGTCGTTTGAAGACATCTGCTTAAACTAAAGAGCCTGATTGAAGCCAGCCAGCTAGACATGAAGATCCTGCACCAAAACCTAAAAGAAAAAAAGAAGGATGAGAACATAGGAAAAACCAAACCAAACCAAACAAATAGCTCTCAATAAGCAATAGTTATTCTGATAGATTTAGCTTACCCCAAATTCCATGTTCCAGTGTGTTAACGATTTCATGAAGATTTTATAGAACAAAGAAAGTCATAAATCAAAACTCTTTTCAAATACATTCATGGAAATAACAGGTAGGCTGGTTCACATATAGCAAACGTGTTTGTGAGAGGCCTAAGATGCCATTCTTATCAAATGATGGTCTGTTCACACATTCCACGTGTCCCCCAAAGGCTCCTGGGCTTGAATATTTGATCCTCAGCTGGTGGCCTGATAGTCACAGATGTGAGGTCAGGCACAGAGGTGGGCAATGAATTGTTATTAAAGGAGATAATTTGGCTCTGGACCTACAACATTCCAACTCCCACAATGACTGAAGTTCTAATACGTCAGTGTGGCAGGATCTTTGATGGAGGTGCAGTTGCTTTCTGGGAACCTCCTGAGGAGAATGAGGAAGAGAAAGAAGAAGAAGAAGAAGAAGAAGAAGGAGGAGGA
>PVHP010011506.1:0-45025 GCA_004024765.1 Zapus hudsonius | reverse complement strand
CCACGCTTCTGCCCTCAAAATCCTATAAAAAGCCCTTCATATCCTGGAAAGGCGCGCTGGTCCTCTGAGAGACTTAGCAGCCCCAGGTACCTGTGTATCTGAATAAACCCTCTTGCTGTTTGCATCTGATTCGTGGTCTCGGCGTGTTCCTTGGGTCTGGGGTCTCTCCTGAGGGAAGACCACATCCAGGGTCTTTCACTATGAGGTGAAGCTTTCTTCATTTTCTACAGGCCACATCTGCCCACACCCCATCATATTTAGTGCTATATATCTTGTTGAATGCTAACCAGGAGGAAAGTTTCTATGTTGCCCTATGATACTGATTTATCTTGTCATTAGTTTTGTGTACTGCCTCCCCTCCCACCTTAACTCCAACCCCCCAAGACTCTTTCACCTACTGTATTCTATCTCTGTTTCTCTTGTTTTTTTTTTCTTCTGTCCTTCAACTTGCTTAATCTGTATCCTCTCCTTCCTTTCCTCCATATTTCCCCTTTTCCTAGCTACATTCTCATTTTAGGTCAATACTCCTGATGCTTACTACTACTTACAATCAACTCAGCTTAATCTGGAAATTATCACATCTGATCTTGTTCTTTTCCCTGTTACTTTATCCAAAGATGCTAAAAGCAACCTGTAGCATCATTATATTTCTGCTTTTCAACAGACATTTAAAAGTTTTATATCCAGAGTCCCTATATTCCTTACTTCTCATATGAGGTGAATCAGTATTAAGTACATCAGTCTCCAGTAGTTCTTAAAATTGTTCAAAAATAATTGAAATAAAATACAACAGAGTGATGAAATAGTTTTTACCATGGATTATCAGTGATCTCCTTACTGTTAGCAAAGCCTCCAGTAGTGAAAAATTAGAGAGCTAACTCCAGTTATCCTTACCATTCTGTTTCACTAGAAGCACTCTTTGATCATAATCTGTATTTGTCGGTTCTCTAGAGGGAGAAAACCAATAGAACAAATTCATATATAAAGGGAGTTTATTAGATGATCTTATAGGATACACTCTGCATAGTTTACCAATAGTTGTCTGCATGCTTGAGCACTGAGGAACCTGGTACTTGTTTAGTCCACAAGGCTGGATGCAACAGCAGTCTCAAACTGACACTAAAGGACTGGAGGATTACTACCATTGGTCTTCAGTCCACATGAAAAAGCTGATGAAACTTGATTCCAATGTCTACAAAGGACAGACTAAACAGAGTTGATGTGCGTAACAGTGAATAATGAGGAAGTCAGGTAAAAAGCATACACCAGCAAGAAGCACTAGGTGTCAGCTCAAAAGAATTTGTTCTCTTGAAACTTCTTTATATGTAGTTTACCACTGGAATGGCTGTCCATTCTGGAGAAAGACTCCTTCCTCAATTAATCCTTGCTGGAAACAACCTCACAGACAGGCCCAAGCGTCATGTTGGTTGATTCTCAAACTGATCAAGTTGACAACAGATGTTAATCATCATACCTCCATGCTGATTTCTGTTATGGACATGCCAATTCTCACAAGCATTGAATAACAGTATTTGTTTCAGTTTTATTGATGATATCTGTTATGAATGGGATACAATAGTATGTCAAAGGGGTTTTAATTTGCCTTTTGGTGATGGCTAGGGATGTTGAACTATGGATTATTTATTTTATCTTCAATTGTATAAGGAAAAAACCCAGTCAAGGACAGGAAAGACCTCTATAATGAAAATATCATGATATTCGGAAAAGATACAGAGATGACACTAGTTAATGAAAAAACCTTCCCCCATTAGGAGCTAGCCAAAATAGCAATGTTGTCTCATTTAACCTACATTGATATTTTCCAATGGAGATTCTGTTTGTATTTTTTTAGAAAGCAGTGAGAGAGCCAGGGACAACTCAATTCCACCAAATAAACATTGGATAGCTGGCAGGAGACAAACCACACCTAGCCTTCACACAGGGCCCAAATGAAACCTACCGTAAAGTGACGAAAAAAAACAGGAGACCAATCACCACAGCAAGTCTGATAACCCATGAAAGGTCAATGGAGACAGACACCAATGATACCCAACACAACCCAGGGCAAATATCCAGAGATACTTAAGATCTCTACAACAAAGCTGACTCAAAATTCACCCACTATGACTGGGAACTGAGCGGAAGATGGGGTGGAAAGAATGTAAGAGCCAAGTGGGGGGAATATCCAGAGACATTGCCCTCATCAGCAGCAATACACAAAGGGGAAAGAAAAAACAAAAAGAAAAACTGGCTACCTTGGGTGCAATTCATAACCCCCTAACCTATGGTCAGATCCTGTATGCACACTGAGGAAGAACCCCAGTTGGTAGGGGACAGAGAGGGGGGAAATGGGGACAAATTCACAAGATTTGCTCATACAATATATACTTATTCATAATAAAGATATTTAAAAATTAAAAAAGGAAAAAAGCTTCCATCCCACTCTATTGGAAAATTAATATTGTATATATATATATATATATATATATATATATATATATATATATATATATATATATATATATATATAACTAAAATTAATCTACAGATTCAGTTCAATTCATATGAAATTTCCAGTGATAGTTCTCATAGACTTTCTTTAGATTTTACCCGTGCAGTCATTTTGCCCATTTTTTGGTAAATACATATTCATGTTATTAGTTATTATTAGTTTTATTAGATAAAGGACACCTTATTATTTTATCTCTTATTATTTATTAAGTATAAACTTTGTATGAAAAAAATGTTGGTATCACCATTTTCCTCATCCCTTTACCCATTCTACTGAGTGCCCTCATTGTTGTATTTTGCCCAAATTTGAAGGGAACAGTAAATGTTTAAGAGCCATGTTATGCCCTTGGATACAATTTGTATCCCACAATTTCATTCATAGAAAATAGATTTCAATGTGTCAATGTGTAATAGTGTAAAATTAATTGAAGTCATTTGTACAGTCTCTAGGAAAATATATTTTAAATTGTTTAACAAATATGCATCAGAATACAGACTTTAATATGAACTTTTTGATGAAATAACTTAGAAATCTATGTTCAAATGAGTTTATTGAAATATTAAAAAATCTAGTCATGTATAAAATTCATAATCTAATAAATGGCTCTTTAATTCAAATTGCATAATTTATATGAGAAATTTGAATATGCCACAGATATATGTGAATAAAATAATTTAAACACATGATAGCATATATGCCCAATGGGTTCTTACTTGCAAATAATTCTTCATACATTTTCTTATTTGAACTGCTGTGAGAGTAAGGCCCTGGCATGCCTCTCTCTCTACCTTGGCAAATAAATATATAAATAAATCAAATATTTTTGGGGGGCATGGTGGTGCACACCTCTGATTCCAGTACTCAGGAGACAGTAGTTAGGAGGATCACTGGGTTTGAGCCTGGAACTACACAGAGTTCCAGGTCAGCCTGGGCTAGAGTAAGATCTTGCCTTGAAAAAAAAAAAAAAAAAAAAACAAGCAAAACAAAACAAAAAAGGCTCCAAAACATAAACTCAGAAGAGTGATGTTAAACTAGTGATATTCAAATGATCTTCAACATGTACCTTACTAGAAAAAGAAAAGCATGAGACTTCAATATATGTATATTGATATGTATATGTATATATGTATATTGATTTATATATTTATAAGTAAAATAAAAAATTCAAACACTTCTTTTATAAAAAAGAAAATATGTTGGTAACAATAATTACCATAAATGTGAAAAACAAAGTTTACTTAGACTAAATGATTCAAGTAATTATGGAAGAAATGATCTTAAAGCAAATTATTTAACACATTAAGTGATTCATAAGATTTGAGATCCATATTTTAAAGGTGTGCCACAGAGCTTTTTACATATACTGTGTGTGTTTATAAGATTATGATATCTTATTATTACAATATTGAACAATGGCTATGGAAATGAGTGCATATGCAGTTGAACTGTTTATTTATTAAGCCAAATGTTGAGTTAGTTTGTGTACTACTAATAGTTAAAAATATTATTTTGTCGTGATAGTTGGAACTGAAAACCTCATCATTACTTTGAGGTAATAGTTATAAAACATAATGGGAAAGTTACCTCTACATAAATCCATACTTTTCTAGACACAGTCGTTTATTTCAGGCTCACAAAATCCAGGGCCGGGACTGGAGAGATGGTTTAGCTGTTAAGGCATTTGCCTCCAAAGCCTAATGACTTGAGTTTTATTGCCCAGATGCAAAAAGTGACTCATTCATCTGGAGTTTGTTTGCAGTGGCCAGAGGCCATTGACTTTCTCTGTCTCTGTCTCTATGCTTGCAAATACATAAATAAAAATACTTTTGAAAAATCCAGAGGTATCACCATCCATGACAGATGAAGCTGCTTATTTCCATAGATTCAAAAAGAGAAACAATAGCAGTAAATAAATGCCAAAACTAGCAAGCACTAACAGCCAAGACTCCAACTGTTCTGAGCATACCTTAGGCTGCACTTAAGATCTGCCCCCAAATACACCTTTGGCTGGACTCTAAGTTCTCCAGTGACAGCTCCTCTTTCCTAGAAGGACTTCTCCTGCTGGAGACTCAAGATTCTAGCCCAAGTCTATGGAGCCATACACCATATGATCAGGGAGGACCTAAGTTGTCAAAGGAATATTTGTCCTTGTATTAATATGATATATTATCTAATTTTCACTCATTTCTATTGGATATATCATTGAATTTTACATTTAATCGATCAAGCTTTGCTTTTCAACCATGTTATTTGAAAAAATTCCAAATGTAAAGGAAGAGAGTAATATATATATATATATATATATATATATATATATATATATATATATATATATAATTATTCTATAATTTTTATTGTTTCATTAAAAAATCAAAGCTTATTTGCTCACTATCACAGCCAAAATATTTATTGTTGCCAATAAGGATGAAAGTCATATACTTAGCGTACTAAGATTCAACTGTAGCCAAGCATTGATGAGAGGGATGTGCAACTGGTGTAGCTGTGCTTCTCATCTGTGATAGTTTGAGTAGATGTCCCCCAATATAATTTATTATAATTGTAAATTGTCTCCAGCCTTCTGGCTGGAGGAAGTATCACTTTGGCCTGGCCTCCTGGGGTCTGGCCCTTTCTAAATTGAATGCAAAATACTAGGGATACATATGCAAAACAGAAGCCAGAACCCAAGTCTGGCAATCCTTTTTGGTGAATTACAGTGTTAGTGTGATTGCTTGCTTCTGGAGGTGCTGGGTGTCTGTCTTTGCTTGGATCTGTGAAAGGGGGGCAGCCTTTCCTTAACTTCCCCTGAATCTGTTAGTTTTACAAATACTTTCCTCCTCAAAATTGTGCCTGATTTGGAGATTCATCCCAGTGGCATGTGGCTGACTACAATATCATCTTACATTTTTTTCTGATTACAAATGCCAGCTTAACCCTTCTCTTTTTCTGATTTTCTTCTTGATTTTGCTACACAATCACAATCCTTTGAAAGGTAATTGATTTTGCCTTAACAATTGAAATCTTGAATTCTGTATTTCTAATTGTATTTTCTTTTAGCCAGTGACCAATTCCTTGGTGGAAAATTGGTCTTAATTATGGTTAACCAATGTTCTATATCCACATTCTAATTGGTTTTAACATGCTGGCATTGCTGAAAAGCTCCATATAACTTAATCTATCACAAAAAGAATAATTGGTGCTGAAAAGATTGCTCAGTAGTTAAAGGTTCTTGCTTACAAGACTGCCACTCAGAGTTCAAATCCCTAGCATCATAAAGCTGAACTCAAAGTGGCACACACATTTGTAATCCCAATGCTCTTAAAACAATGGGAGATGGAGCAGGGAGAACCTGGAACCTCACAGTCAAGCCAAATTTGTGCAGATGCAGTGACAAAAACATGAAGGGAGACCGTCTCAAAAAGAAAGCAGAAGGAGAGGACAGACACCTCTGGATTGTCCTCTGACATCTACATCTGTGCCATTTGTGCTTCTGTGCATATACATCATCACACATTAATAATAATAAAAAACAATATTAATGAGCTTTAAAAAATATATGAGAGACCTAGGCACAGAATGGATATTGAGAATAATATTACAAATAAAAATGAAAATTGTAGATTTCCCAGCATTGACAGGATTTTGTTTGGCTTTTTAATAACTGGTTTTATTTATTGCATGTTCATAGTATCTAAATCAAGTTGTAACATAGCATACATACAGTATTCAGATTCTTATTTTATCCTTACTCTTTAGACATCATTAGGTGAGTTAAAACATATATGAGGCACTTTTTTTTCATCTATTAGCTTTACAAAATAAAAACCTAAATCCTGGAGGATGGAGACTGTAGTAATTTGAATGTATAGCCCCATAGACTTGGGCATTTTTTAAAATATTTTATTTATTCATTTTCAAGCAGAGAGATACAGGAGATAGATGATGAGAGAGAGAGACAGAGAGAGAGAGAGAGCCAGGGCCACCACCTTGTGGATCTGGCCTATGTGGGTACTGGGGAATTGAACCGGGGGCCTCAGGCACTGGAGACAAGTGCCTTAACCACTGAGTCATATCTCCAGCCCTAGACTTGGGCATTTTTGATTAACATTTCTACCTGAGCCTCTAACAGGCAGATCCATGTTATAGGGGGTTATGACATTAGGGGTATATCCTGGAGTACAGCCCTAAGGCATGAGGAGAAGTTTGGCGCTCTGGCAGTTTTATATTTCTGGTTGTTTGATGATGTCTACTTACTATGATAACATGAAGCTTGTTCCACCATTGATGGTGTTCCCAGGAAATAAACCCCTTCTTTCTGTAAGCTGTATTTGGTTTAATGTATTTTCCAGTAATGTGGAGCTTACTTCTATAGACACAATTGTCCAATATTATATAGGTACAACTTAGCAGAAATGGGAAGATCATTTTTAGAGACCCAATGGTCATGAGTATTGTATGTCACTGTCATGGTTTGATCCAGGTGTCTCCCGCAAACAAATGTGCTCTGAATGCTTGACCTCCAGCAGATAGCAGTTTGGGTATTAGACCTTCACTGGAGCTATGTTGTTGGGAGTGGGCTTATGGGTGTTATAAGCCAGCTTCCCCTTGCAAGCATTTAGAAAACCTTCCTGCCACTGTTGGCAGTACTGTGGCTCATGCCATCATTTTCCCTGCCATCACAGAGCTTCCCCCTTGAGTCTGTAAGCCAAATAAACTCATTCCTTTACAAGCCACTTTTGGTTGGGTTCTTTCCATGCAGCAATGAGAAAGTTAACTAAAACAGTGACTAAAACAGTCTATCTGCCTATTTTTGAGAGGTAAATGATAATATGTGTCTTGTGTGATATGCAACAGCTTTTATTAACTTGACAATATTGTGACTGTCACATATCACCTAAACAAATTCTTGAGGGATTTGTGTTTTTTCAAACTATTTACTTATTTATTTACAATCAGAGAATGAGAGAGAGAAATACAGACAAAGAGAAGTACAAACAGAATGGATGTGCCAGGGTCTTTAGCCATCGAAAACAAACTCCAGATGCATTCATCACTTTGTGCATCTGGCTTTTTGTGGGTACTGAGGAATCAAACTCGGGCCATTAAGTTTTGCGGGCAAGCACCTTAACTGCTGAGCCATCTCTCCAGGATTTGTGTTTTTTTTTTAAACACAATATCTGTGCTGTATAGGAAAGTTGAAAAGAAAATTGGTACAATGTAAGTAATATAACATACAACTATTTTGGCAGTCATTTGTAAATAGTGAGAAATGTTCTTTTGTAATGAATTACACAAGTCTCTCTTTAGCAAAATATATCAACCTAAAGCAGAAATAGACAGATGATTATTCATTTCCTGGTCTGTGACATGAGGTTATCACAACATCTACCTCATAAGACTGCAATAAAGAAAAGACACATGTAAAAGATTCTGTAAGCTAAAGAAGTATACAAACTATAATTTTTTTACCCACAATTAAACATAAATTTCCTCCTACTTGGTTATAAGTATGAGATTCTAAGTTGTAGCTGATGGGATTCAAGTATTATAGATATCTACTCAAAATACTCCCAATTTACACAAGTGGAATGTAGATATAAAACACAAATAAATCACAGCCTGGAAAGTAGATGAGTCTATGTGTTTTCTTTCATTCACAAAGTATAAGATCTTATTATATCTTATTTTAAATGTAATGGTGGAAGCCATGTAGCCACTCAATATGCAAGGTGTGATTCTGACTTTGGTCTGGTCTTAGAAGCCTGACTTGTTAAGACCTATGCCAATGTACTGACAGCTCCTACTTTCTTATTGACACTGTGCTGTATAGTATGATCCCCAAATTGAATTTCTACCATGATCCTACTCTTGTGAAATTTCATATATGTGTAACTACATATTTCCCATTTGTCACTTATAAACCACCTCAATTAAATTATTATAGTATTTTCCACACTATGATAGCAATATTAAATGCATTCTATCACTTCATGCTTTTTTGTGTGACAGTTCTCTTTATTTAACCATGTGGAAAAAATAGATATAGAGATGGTTCAGGGATAACTAAAGGACTTTATCCAAACAATCCCCATCACAAATATACAAAAGTACAGTTAAACACAAAGGGTGACTGAAAGACATGAGATCCACCTTTAACATAGACACAGTTGAAGTATTTTCTCAGTGCTGTCATTGTCAACTTAACAATAGCCAATGTAAGCTTATGGGAAAGTGTTGTACAAAGATTTTTCTGCAATTAAACCTCACCCATTTATAATCCATAAAAGCCAATTTAAAGACAAAACACAAAAGTCTCAAATCAGTATCCTGGTAACAGCACTACAAAAGAAAAAGTACAGAGGCCAACAGTAAACTCACAAGCAGGTGCAAACACCACAAACTCAATGCACTCAGATCACCAGCATTGTGCACTATGCCATAAAGAAGCCCTTTTCATTTATTTTATATTGGAGAAGACATTGTTCAATTGCATGACATATAGCTGAATATTATTATAACAAAAGTGGTTTTAACTTTCCTTTTTATTTTTGTGGTGCTAGAGGTCACAATAAGGTCTTACACTTACTATGTCCTCAGCCAATACATGTTTTTTGTTGTTTTTGTTGTGTTTTGGTTTGTTATGGTTTGAGGTAAGGTCTTTCTCTCTTTAGCCTAGGCTGGCCTGGAATTCACTAGATAGCTTCAGGTTGGCCTCAAACTCACAGAGATCCTCCTACCTCTTCCTCACAAGTGCTGGGATTAAAGGCATGCACCATCACACCCAGGTCACACATGCTTTAATTTTTATGTATTTATATATTTATTTTTATTGTTAAAAAGTATAAATTCTATATGAACAAGTTTTATGTTGGAACCCCCATTTCCCTCCTTTTAATAGTACTTCAAGGTATAAAATAACAATGCGGCTATTACAGAAATTATCTTTTTTCATAAATTATCTTACATAAATGTACACTAGCTTCATGGATTATTTTGAAGCTTAGAATTAAATTCATACCTCTACAACTAAAATTTCAGCTCTTTTCATTATGTCAGTCAAGTGTATGGTCCTGTGCAGAATAGGCACATATTACTGGAGAGGGGAGGGTCCTTAGAGAAGATCTTGACATAAGGTTTAATGCTATAGATGAGCAAAATGAGATCTTAAGTAGAGAATTGATATTTTTTTCAGATAGTGAGAAAAGTAAGTGCCAGCTTCTGGCTAGAATGCAAATAAGAACAGACATATACTTGAGCATTTATTTAATAGTTATTAGTATTAATTAGCAGCTGAGGTTATTATAAGTAACTTCCATAAACAGCAGTTTGACAATAAGAGGTATAGAAAGAGCTCTGGACTTCAATACATAAATGGCTTGAAATGAGCCAATAAAGAATTCTTTAGCTGAGATGCATTGTGGTTAGTGCTAGAGAAAATGAATTCTGATATTCGGAGATACATTAACTAAATTGAAAGTCAATACACATTATTTCTATCATTCAAAAACTGCCATGGAATGCAAAATAAATCTAAGGATTATTTTAGATGCTTAGAATATGCCACTTAATAAAACATAAATATCTCTGCCTGTGTGAAACTTAAATTCTAGTAGAAAAAGACAGATGATGGAAAAGAAACATAAATCAACATTGTATTTAATAGCTTATTAGGTAAGCACAGATGTTTTTGAGAAGAATATTGAGCAGATCATGAAATAAATAAAATCATGAATAGGGAGAAATAAAGTATTATTTTAAGTGGAGAGACTAGGTAAGCTTCATGGGAAAGGAAACATTTGAACAAAAATGTAAGAAGTGAGATAATAAGCCTGCCATGTACTTGGAGGAAGAACATTTCAATTAGAGTAAACACTAAGTAGAAAATTTCTGAGATTAGATAATGGCTGATGTATTTAAAGAAAAAATGAGAAAAGAAATTTGCCTATGGCAGAATAGAAGAAGGAGAAGTAGAAAGTAATGACTTCCATGATGTGACAGAGTGAAGATGAGAGATGACTCCATAAAGGCTTATAGAATATTATAACAAACTTCATTTCTAATCTCAAAAGGATGAGCCATTTAATAGTTTTGAGTAGAAGCATAAAGCAACCTGCATTTCATATTAATATGATTATTCTGGTTACACTGCTCTGTTGAGTAGGGTACAGTAGTAGAGGTTTAAATAGTTAAATAAGATTATCAATTATGTTACTATAATCATTCAGAGAAAACATAATAAATTGGACCAGAAAGGTAGCTACAATATTGGCAGGAAGTGTTATCATTTTACTTCTTTAAAGGTAGAGCTAGTAACTTTTTTTCTTTACTTAATGTGGGATGTATCAGAAGGATAAGTGGTTTATTTTGAAGATTTTCATCCTAGCAAACATAACTAGGTTGACATTAATTGCATTAATGATGTCTACAATTAGAGACAGTTGATAAAGAAAATCAAGAGGTATGTTTTGCATTCATGATATTTGAGATGCTCACACAGGGAGCTATGGGAAAACTGTTGTTCATTTGTGTATTTTAAGGATAATGATATGGTCTAAAGATGAACTCTTAAGAAACAGGACTATGTTGATGTTATTTAATATTTTGAAATCAGATAAGATCTTATTAAGGGTGAGTATAGAGAAAAGGTTTATGGAATGGGCCCTAGGGTTTCCCAAGACTAAAATTTTATACAGTTCACAGGGGAAAGGTAGAAGATAATTGACTCAGTTATAACAAAGGCATTAAGAAGAAAACCAGAAGCTTAAGATGTCTTAGATGTTAGAGAATGTTGCCTATAGTTACTAGAGTTAGATCAAGTAATGTGAAACCTAAGATTAGACCATTGGATTTATCAGTATGGAGCTCTTTATTTAAAAATGAATAGTGTCTGTGAACTCATGTGCAATTTTAAATGCAGTATATTGAGAGAATAGGGAGAGAATTACAATCAGCAATTAAAGACAGCCTTTCTGGGAGAACTTTGTTATATATAACTGTAAGGAACTGTTGTATTAGCTAGAAGAAAAGCATGTTACTTTGCATGTTACTGTCTGCTTGATTTTAAAGTAGGAGCCATTTTATTATGTTTTGTCCACTTGTGGGGGAAATTTATAGTCCAGGTGGGAAGTTCTTGAGTTGATCTATCAGAGCATGCCATTGTGGAAGGTAAACTTCAGAACAAGTACAAAGGCTGACCTTAGGAGCACAGACAGTTTTGTTCCTAATAATATATATATATATATATATATATATATATATATATATATATATATATATATATATATATATATATATATATATATAATAGGTAGCAAGTAATAGATTATAAATGAATGGATGTTGTGGAAAGACTGCATATATGTTTACAAGTCATAATGTGAGCAAATTACATAATCTCTTAAGTCAAATGTTCTTCCTGTGTATGATGGGGAATAGATGTAGCTCTCATATGAATTGATGTGCTAATGAAATGATTTACTGCATGTAAAAATATGTAAGATTGTAATAGAACATAATGATTAATTTCTAAATAATTGTTAGTTGTTTTAGTTGTAAATAATCAGGAATCACATAGACTTTTATCATATATAATAGAATGAATTATCTATTCTCTCTTTGGTTTATTTTCTTCATCTATAAAGCATGAGTGATATTAATACATTCTTAATTCACAGAGACTGATGTAGTCAACTTTGTTTCTGTGCAGAAATAACCCAAACAAAAGCGGCTTGTGAAGGAATGGATGTATTTGGCTTAGGGACTCGAGGGGAGAGTCCATCCTGGCAGGGAAAATGATGGACTGAGCAGAGGGGTGGACATCACTTCTGCCACAGCACTGCAAACAATGACAGGAAGGTGTGCCAAACACTGGCAAGGGTAATCTGGATTATAACCCCATAAACTCACCCCAGACAACACAAAGCTAGCAAGGTTCTAATTCCTGAAGTGCCATCAGCTGAGGATCAGTCACTGAGAACACAGTCATTTTTTTGTGGGGGACACCTGGATCAAACCATGACAGTCTGCCCCTGGCCCCCACAAACTAATAATCGTACATGATATAAATACAATGTGTTTAGCTCAACTAACTCCCAAGTCCCCACAGTTTTCAACTGAGCCATAATACCAAGAAATAAACCCATAATGGCACAGAACATTCACACTGCAAAACATGAGGCATGGCCCCTCCAGCTCGGCTACTCACAGTCCTGGAAAACTTCATCTAGTGCTGGCAGCTCGCCTTGGCAGCCATCCATAGTCCTAGGACCTTATTGGGTCTCCATTGCAACCCACAGTTCATCATGGCTCCATTGGGCTCCTCACAGGCAATCTAGCACACCTGCTTCACATTGCCAGATGGCCATTTTTCAAAAACAAAACTGTGTTGCAAATCCAATGACCCTCTATTCTTGCATTTGTTATATTCCACAGAAACAGGTGGGCTACCAATTTATTAATCCAGGGGAGAACAGAGCATTCAGGCCCATTACTTCAAAGAGTATGCATTCTTCATTGTTCCAATGCAATCAGCTGGCCCAATCTCAATGGTTATAACCTCTCAAACAAATGCAGTTGAACAGGCAGCAGTTTCAGCCCAAAGATCTTTCTTTCTGAGCCATCTCCATCTGCTTACACCAGCTTCTTTACAATCCCATAAGCCCGCCCCCAACAACACATATCTAGTGAGGTTCTAATTCCCGAACTGCCATCAGCTGAGGATCTGTCAATGAGAACACATTCATTTGTGTGTGGGGGACACCTGGACCAAAACATGACAGGGACAAAGAGATATTACCAGAGGGTAATCCTGTTCATAGTGTTCAGGTTTGTTTGACTGGCACGTTCCAATGACTCAGTCAAGAAAATACATATGCTTGAGCTGATATACTAGAAAAATGAAAGGAAAGACTGGGAGAGGGGCAAAAATGATCAGATTCCCTCTCTGAACCTGAGCAAATCACTTAACCATTGAACTCAATAAAGTGTACAAAGTCACAATTCGTTCTTTATTGTAATTCTGAAAATTATGCTTAATGATAAAATAAAACAAATTATCCAGCCACATGCCATTAGGACTGAGTGTTACCTGGGTTGTAGAAGTAAATGTGTGGAGATAGCTGTGATGGTTAGGATTTGTTGTCAACTTGATCTTTTTAATTATCTTGGGTAGATCTCTCAGGATGTTTACAGGAAGGCAGCCTCTAAATAGGGGGCAGGATGTAAAGAAGTTCAAAGAAGCTAAAACTAAACATCCTTTCCTGTGTAGGCAGTGCAGGAAGGAAATTCCAGAGACTCAGGAAGCCATTAAGTCTGGGGAAGGGTTGTAAGACCCCAACCTAAGGCTATATAAAGGGGAAGAAATTCTCTCCTGGCCTCCCTGCTTGTTGGCTTGCACTCGCATCCTGCTCTCCTACCCTTCCTAGACATCGGAACCGAGTTTCCTCAGCCTCAAATGGTGGACTTGAAGAGCAGCCACTCCCAAGGGAGCCATCAGGCCTTTTGGGCAGGATTGGGATGGCTGAGGCCTCCAGCCACTCATAGACTGAACTACTGGTTTCTTCACCTGTGGGCCACATACTGCTATTGTTGGACTGTCGTAAGCTACCCCAATAAATTCCCTTTTACTACAATCCATTCTGTCAATTCTGTTTCCTCTAGAAAACCCTGACTAATACAACAGCCAAAGTTAGTTCTTAGGTCCAGTGTTCCAGGATGGAAAAATTGTAGAAATATTATGAGTTTATGAAAAGAGGATGGGGACAGAGAGATTAAATAAAAAAGCCCTGTCAGAAAAAGGAACTCCAATACCAATTCTTTGCCTGTCTACTAAAACAACATGTGGTGGAGTTAGGGCTAAATTTCAAGTGTGTCACTCCCTCCACAAATAATAGAAGCAATCAAAACTTACTGCTGCACATAGACACAGACATTTATTTGGCAGCTTTTCTCCCAATTGTCCCATTCTAGCTTCTGGAACAGTGGCTCCTAAGTAAAAGAGAGGTTTTAAAATACACATCCAATTTAGCACAAGTGTGATTGTCAAGGTCTGAAAAAGAAAGCAGCTGGATACCACAAGTGTTTCCTTTTGTTATGAGAACAACCCTATTTCTGTAGCGAATCATCTGGCACAGAGCAGATTCTCAGAAGAAAAGGGAAAGGAAGTGGGAGAAAGAGAGTAAGGGAAAGCTGATTCCAGATACGAGATAGAACTATGTAGCGAAATATTCAAGAACCTTGCCTATTTTGTGCAGTTTCTTCTCAGGAAGAGGCAACAGATGGGCTATTTTCTGAATTGCTTTGTGAATCTTTGACTGCATTTTTGTACAATGTCTTGGTTTGGCTAAACAACTGTGTCTTCTGTATATAAGCAAATAAGAACAAATATGAAAAGGAACTTTTTTATTGTAATAACAATTCAATGTGACACACTTAGCATCTGGATGGAAATTTCTCCAGCTGCACAGCTTGCACTTTATTGTAAGCAAAATAATTATGTCAGGCATAGAAGTGAGCCAGAGAAATGAATAGAGACTATTTGGTGAAACACTATAGAATCAGTTAATGACATATCTTTGAATGTGTGAGCAGAGAAGACAGAAATTTTACATTCAGGTAGTACAGTAATTACAGCATGTTCTCAACATCCAACAGACCTGATATTGAGGTCTGGATTTGTCAATCATTATTGAGGTCACCTTTGAAAATTATGTAGTCTTTGGGGAACCTGCTTTCCTTGTTTGTGAACTGAGAGTAAGATGCTAGATCTGTCATAGAATTGTTATGAGTATTGAACATAATAATGCATCAGTGAGGTAAGCAGTAGGCTTGTTATAAACACAACCAGCAAAGGGTGACTGCATTTACTAGAAATAGTAGGTAACTGCTATTCAAAAGGAAGATATTCAAAGAGAATGGAGTAAGCCATATTTTGTGAGATCTGCATACCATGTATATATGTTCACACTTTCAATATATATATATATATATATATATATATATATATATATATATATATATATATATATGTCACAGATGGTTAAGATTACAAAATAAAGTGGTAGATAAAGGAACGGCACCAAAAACAAATATCTCCAAATTGAAAAAAAAAAGTCATATGATAATTTTGGTGACAAGAATAGAAGTACCTATCAATTAGTATGCTATGGTTTATGTGTTAGCCTTCTGTGGGTACCATAGACTAGAAGGTTTGAAATAAATTTATTTTCTCACAAGTATAGATGATATAAGCCAAGATCAAGGCATCAAAGGGTTATTTTCCTTTAAACTATCTCTCCAGGACTTGCAAATAGCCATTTTCTCTGCACATGTTCATATCATCTTTTTTGCAAGTAACTGTGTTGGAATCTTCTCTTCTTGTAAGGACTGTGGTCACATAGGATTGATCTTAAGCACTTTATGTTACCACTTTACCTTTTTAAAGGCTCCACTTAGAAATACAGTCATCTTCTAAGGTGTTAGAAGCTAGGTTTTTAACACTTGAGTTTTGGTTACTTGATTCAGGCATTATTATGGTGTTGGGAATGAAGCAAGGGGCAGTGATAAGGATTATCAGTTAGCTAATGTTTCCTTTCCTTTTTTTATAACACTATCTTGTTTCAGTTTAGTTTTCAGTTTAAAAGGTGAGGGGAGGAGGAATCTTTGTCCCCTTTTAATATATTAAAAAGTGGCTGTAAGGTACTTGTAGGAATTGGAAGCCACAGGCGAAGCCAATTAAGGTTTTCTAAGAAACTTTGTAGGGAAGCTAGAGTTAGTTTTGAGGGAAAAGAGAGGATGGGTTTTAGAGGTCGGGTTGAGTTTAAGTAGAGTTCAGTTCCTAAGAATGTGATTGGTGGGATGAGTTGAATTTTGTTTGGGGCAATATTAAATCCTAGTGAAGTTAAAGAGGGGATTAATTGATTTTTTAATTCAGTTGGGGATGTGGAGGGGTCTCCCCAGACAAGAATGTCATCAATATAATGACAAATGTGGAGACCCTTATCTAAGTGAGGCTTTAGCGCCATGGCTACTGCCTCCTGGCATATGGTGGGGATGTTTGCCATTTCCTGAGGGAGTATCTTCCATTCAAATCTCTGAGTGGTTCCAGTGTTATTAATAGAAGGGATGGAGAATGAGCTTTGTTTTTTTTTTATGTTAACTAAGATCTTCTTAACATTGTATTAAAAATAATGAAATTAAAAATAAAAAGCCTATCTAAAAATCTAACTGTAAGATATTATTGGATGTGCAAATAAATGTGCCCTGAAAACATTTAAAATATGCTTATCCTCTAAAAATTATGTGAAGGTCACAAAAGCTTTTGATTGGCATAATTAACAATCTGGTCTGAAGGCTGGGCTATATTTAACCATCAGTGTTATTTTGAAGAATAGTCTTTACAAGGCTTGTTCAAAATAAAAGATTTAGAATCTGTTATTCCTGTTTTATTTAGTCTAATTCTTTTATTTAGTGCTGTTAATTAATGCAGCATAGATAAAATTATTTAATAAGATCACAAACCCCTGAAGGACCATTGATCATATCTAGCCCTGGCTTTAAAAACTCACATAAAATTTTATGATAATCACTGCATTCTTGTATACAGTTAACTATAGATTATGGAGTGTTTTCATGTATTATTTCTCTTCTTAGTTGGTTGTTTTGCATTAAAAGAGTAAAGGTATATTTTCCCAAATAAAAATATACAAAATATTATGAAATAATGTCAGACACTACAAGCTTGCTAGCCAATATCAATTTTCCACTTTTTTTTCCTAGTGATAGACTCCTTGTTTAATTCATGACACTAATGAGTCTCAAAAAACTATGGCTTCCAACCCAAACTACTGTACCCAGTGAAAGTATCACTTATAATAGGTGGAAAAGGTAAAACTTTACATGGCAAAAGTCATCTCTCAATTGTATGGACACCAAATAAAACATATAAAGAACACTTAAGGAACTCTTCCACACAGAAGAGTTAAGCAACCAACCTGAAGAGCCCACAAGAGGACAAAGATGATAACCAAAACTAGAGCATAAATAAAAATATACAAAGGACCAAGCCCCATATCTTCAACAACATGACAGGGATTAATTTAAACCTCATTTATAACTTTGAATATTAATGGACTTAACCTATCCATCAGAAGACACAAGCTAACAGGGTAGATTTAAAAAATGGAGCTGTCCATCTGATGCATTAAAGAAAACTCACCTTTAAAAAGCCTCCTCAGAGTGAAATGATTTTCCAAGTAAATGGCAATAAGAAATATGCAGGTGTGGCTACTACAATATCTGAAAAATCATTAAAAAGAACAAAGAAGGCCACTTTCTACTCATCAAGAAAATAATCCAACAAGAACATATCACAATCATAAATATGTATGTGCCTATCTCATGTGTACCACATTTTATAAAATAAAACCTACTTGACAACAAATCAGAAATAAAGCCCAATACCTAATATCTAGTTTCTACAATGAACTCAGAAATGTAAGCAATGAAAAAAATCACACAATCCACTCAAAACATGGGATAAACAACTGAATAGGAAATTCTCAAAGGAAGAAATACAAATGATTAATATTCACCTAATAAAATATTTAACATCCTTAACTAGTAGGAAAATACAAATTAAAAGAACTATGAGATCACACCTCAGTCCATTAAGGATGACAATCATTAAAAAATCAAATGACAATAAATGTTTTCAAGGATCTACAGGAAGAGGAACCCTCATTCACAGATTGTGGGAGTATAAACTTATACAACTACTATGGAAGTCAATATGTAGACTCTTGAAAAGATGAAAATAGAACTATCAGTTGATCCAGTTATTCCTTTACTGGGCATCTACCCTAAACGTTCCCCTTTTCATTGAAGAAATATTTGCTCAACTCTGTGTATAGTTGCTCAATTCACAATAGCTAAGAACTGGAATAAACCCATATACCCATCATTTCACAAATGGATAGTGAAGATGTGGTACATGTAGACAATGGAGTTCTACTCAGTAGTAAGGAAAAATGATATAATGAAAGTTGTGGGAAATAGATGGCCTTATATGGGATCATACTAAGCAAACTCACACAAACACAGAAAGACAAATGCCACATATTCTTCCTCAGCAGTGGTTCCTAACTGGAACTGCTTAAGTTTCAGGCATAACTGATGTTGTAGTTAATATTCTTGTTGTTGCAATAAACATCAAACCGGATGCAGCTTGTAGAAGGAAAGGGTTTATTTTGGCTGACAGACTCAAAGGGAAGCTCCATGATGGCAGGGAAAATAGATGGCATGATCATCAGCTGGGCATCACCTCCTGGTCAACATCAGATGGACAACAGCAATAGGAGTGTGTGCCACAGGAAGATGGCTAAAACACACATAAACTCACCCCCAACAAGATTCTAATTTGCCGTGAGCTGGGGATCAAGCATTCAGAACACATAAGTTTATGGGGATATGTGAATCAAACATCCACACTTAATAAGCAACTTGAGTAAACAATATAAGGGATAGAAGGACGTGGGAGTAGTGGAATGTGAGGGAAGGGGGAGACATACACCAAACCAAATACAAAATGAAATGGTACTATAGCAGACTTAAAAATATAACCCTCAATAGAAGCGTGAAGGGATCACCTGGTATGAAGGCCTCCGAAGAGGGTGGGATGTAGCCCAAACCTAAAACACTTGCTCTGGCTTATAATTCCCAGTACCAGAAATTGGTTACAACCTAAGTTAAGATGTTGATTGAAGAGACCTACGAGGTTGCCAAAACAACATAGGCTTCTGTCAAAGCACTTGATTCCCCACCTGAGGTAAAAATGTAAGATACTATGGCTGAAAAAACCGCATTTTGTGACACAGCACATCTCACAATCCAGCTGAATCTGGCAGGAAGCCAGATCACAAATGTTTAACTCATATAGTACTGAAAGGCACTACATGTGCTGCAGAGGGGGGAATAGCCAACTATGTTTTGAGCAAGCAGTGAACACTGCTATAGGAAAGCAGCAAGCTGACCAGATGTACACACCTATGCACACAGCCTAGGTGGGTAACCAATGGCTCTCTGATTGACTAAGAGATCTACTCAGTGGAAAGAAACACATAGCTGGAACTGGGAATCAAGTCAGAATCCTAAGAAGAATAAGATTATGTACTCAAATAGATGCTCTCACTAGTCTTTGGCCAAAAGTGAGGCTGCACTCATTAAAATCTCTCAAAATTAAGAATGTTCTTATGGTTAAATTTTGTTGTCAATTTGACCTGTTTAGTAATCCAGTGTAATCTTGGATGAGTCTCTGAGGTTGCTTACAGGAAGGTTTAACTAAAGGAGGAAGTCACTCCTCCAGAATGAGAGCCCTTCCTCCAGAGTGGATGGCTCTCTCAGTAGGGGGCAGGATGTTAGGAAGCTCAAGGGGAAGGCAATCTCTTTTTTCCTCACAGCTCTTTGCTGGTGTGTGTGTGTGTGTGTGTGTGTGTGTGTGTGTGTGTGTGTGTGTGTGTGTGCTGTTGGTGATGGCTCTCCCTCTCTCTGTTTGGACCTGTGAAAGGGGTCAGCCTCTTTGCATTATGGAACTTCCCCTGGATCTTTAACTTCAACAAACCCCTTCTTCCCATAACTGTACCTGATTTGGAGGTTTATCCCAGCAGTATGTGGCTGACTATGAAAAATGCTCTTACACCCTTTAACCAATCAGGGTCTCACTCTCCATTGGAAAATCTGTTTTTTTTTTTTTTTCTTTTCAGAAAGCAGCAAGAACTGAGGACACAAAATCTATCAACAGGACAAGAAAAGACAGCTTACTCATAGGCAGGAAATGAACTACCCCTCACATACCATTAAGGGCCCAGGTGAGACCACAAAATTTGTGAGATGAGCAAGAATGTTGCTTCCACAGCAGACATGACAATGTGTGTCAGGGTAATGGAGTCAGACACTGAGAATACTCAAATTATTTCAAAGCAGAAATCCAGAGGCTGCTAAATTGTCAACATTAAAACAGACTTAAAACTCATCAACCATAGCTCTGGTAACTTTGCTGAAGAAGGCATGGAAAGATTGTCTGAGCAATGCAGGGAACATAAAAGAGCATCACACCCCTCACAATAACTACCTGCTTATTTGCACAACTCATGCCCTTCATCCCATGGAGCATTCCAGCAATCTGAAAGGGGGACCTGTGGCGAACTGTTATTGAGCCTTAAACTGTGTCCACATTTGTTTTGAAGGTCTCTGTTCTTCCTCCTACTAACTAATGCTAAGTTCCTATTTCTCTGCCAAACTTTCTCCCGCAGGTTTCCTCCTAGAGATCACATGACCCTTGCTGTGGCCAGGTCTCCTAGCAACCTGGTTATTCCTAAATAACCGCCCATGCATTCCCCCCCAAAAGATATTTAAGTGCTGCCTGCTTTGGAATAAAATGGGTTTGATCTGAACACCGTCTTGCTCCATTCCTTGTGTTTCTTGTCTCTCTCATTCTCACCCCCTCTCTAGAGCCTTCACTGATGGACCTGTGGGCCAGGACAATTGGTGTCCAACTTGGCATATAGAACGAGGGAACCAGTGATGAACACTGAATCGGAAAGCTGCGGTAAAAATAGAAGAGAAAAAGTGACCACTCATGAAGTAGCCTGCCTCATCGACCAAGGTCTGGTGAATGATCAGTGATTATGGGACAAGAAATGAGTAAGCATGAGATAGTTGTTGAAGAAGCTTTAAAGATGCAAGGGGTAAAGGTTTAAATAAAAGATTTGTTAAGAATTTTTGATTTTATAAAGGGAATTGTCCCTGGTTCCCTCAACAGGGAGTTATAGATGGAAATAAATGGATGAGAGTTGGTAATGCTTTGAAGTTTTTATTACAAAATAAATATTAGTTCCTGAAAAAATTCCTGTAACTGCCTTTTCTTATTGGAACTTAGTTAATGAAATAATTAGTTTTTGCCAGGAAAATGCCACAGTCACTGTGGCGATCATACAGACTGAAAGACTTTTGCAAAATGATAAAGAGAAGGGAGAAGTAACCCAGAACTCCCAGGATAGATGCGAGGAAAAAAAAAAAAAACTTTGGCCCAGAATTTTGAGGAAAGAGACCAGTTACCAAGTGAGGATCTAAAAGAAAAAGAAGTAGATTTAATTTCTTGGGATAGTAAGGATGAAAAAATAGTTGCAGAATCAGAAAAAAAAAAAAGACCAGGCTGAAAATAGCAAAGAAAGGGCAAAAATTAAAACCCTGATTAATAAAATTCAGACAAAAAGGAGACCTCCAAAAATATATCCTTCCCTAGAAAATCTTAAACAAAAAGATGATGATATTTTGACAGATTCTGACTGGGAGAAAATTGAGAAAGAGGCTGCAAATTACCATAATCCAGACTGGCCACCATTAAAGATTTGTCCTCCTCACCATTGTCTGGAAGCCTTAGTGCCATTCCCTGACTCAGTGCTATTTCCTATTAAAACCATGCCTAAGCATAAGAAAGAATTAAAGGAAAAAATAGCCCACCTCAGAGAACAAATTCAATTAGAGAAAGAACATCAAAAGTTAATTGACTAGTTAAATAACTTAAAAACAGAAATTTCTAAAATCAAAATTAAAAAAAAAAACTCTTCCTTATTTGCAGCCACTTCCCAGGCTGCCCCAGGCTGCCCCTGGCCACGTGGCTGCTAAGAAACCCCAACAGGGTGGAGATCTAAGTTCAAAAATGCAAATCGAGAGTTTAGGAAAAAATGAAACTGGTATCCCTCTTCCCATAGTGATTAAAAGTAATCAGGGAAGGAAGGCTTGGGAAATTTATTATAGAGACTATTGACATTCCTGTACCTCACGCAGATCAAATTACATGGATATCAGATGATCCTGTGTGGGTTAGTTAATGGCCTCTATCAAAAGAAAAATTAGAAATTGCCCACCAATTAGTACAGGAACAATTAAAAGCGGGACATGTTATAGAAAGCAACTCGCCCTGGAACACACCATTTTTGTTATCAAAAAGAAATCAAGTAATTGGAGATTACTCTAAGACCTAAGGGCAGTTAACAAACCGGTGGTTCTCATGGGATCCTTACAGCCTGGCCTTCCCTCCCTAGTTGCCATTCCTCTCAATTCCTATAAAATAATCATTGATCTCAAGGATTTTTTTTTTACTATTCCTCTACACCTTGAAGACCAGAAATGTTTTGCTTTTAGCTTACCATCCATTAACTTCATAGAACCAATGAAAAGGTATCAATAGAAAGTGCTGCCACAGGGAATGGCTAACAGCCCAACCCTGTGCCAAAAATTTGTCGCCACAGCCATTCAAGGCACACGTAATAATGGGCCAGACTTGTACCTCGTACATTTTATGGATGATATTCTTATTGCAGGAAAAGATGGACAACTGGTACTTAAATGTTTTAGTGAACTTGAAACCTCTTTAAAGAAATCAAGGGCTTCAAATCACTCCTGAAAAGGTACAGCTACAAGATCCCTATACTTATTTAGGCTTCCAGCTCTCAGGTACTAAAATTACTAACCAAAAGATGGAACTTAGATTAGACACTCTAAAAACGGTTAATGATTTTCAAAGGTTACTAGGGGATGTAAATTGGGTAAGATCATATCTCAAACTAACGAGAGACCATTCTATGACGAAAAATATTTGGTCAGGTTTTTTTTTATATATATTGCCTTATTTCTCTAAGGCTAAGCCTTATTGTGACACATCAAGCTTTTCCATAGCTGTTGTCTAGGCATCCCACCTGAGTAAGCATTCATATGCTTTTAGTTACATATACATAGATCATGTGTTCTCTTACTGCTGATGCAGGCACCTTCTTGGTGCTCGAGAGTCAAAAAGCATCACCCTTCATTAGGTGCTATAAGCATTAGGAATCAGAAGTCTTACTGTGGAACTGTATAAAAGACCCTTTGAAAGAGAATTTAGGCTTAGCATGTGTAAACTGTCAAAAAGGGGTGTCTGATAGTAGACATAGCTTTCACTAAGAAAAATATGAACTCTAAAGTAACTCATTGTAGTTGGGTTCAGAAGCAGTGGGGTTGTTTGGGCCTTGGTACCATTGTCTTACAAGGTAACTCTGAGCCATGATGGATGCATGTACTGCTGAGCTAGCTCATGCTCTGAAAGAAAGTAGATACACTTCCCCTCTTGACTATTTCCTAGCATGTTGTTACTAGTATCAGCCAGGAAATCTTCTCTGGCTTTCCATTCTGCAGAATCCAGAGCATGTGCCAGTGGCAAGACAGTAGTTCTTAAGACTTTCCCTTAACTCTTCCTTGTATTTACTTGGCTGGGTCCTAAAAGAAAAGGAAACACACAATTGTGGGAACGATAGTCTAGAAAAAAAAAATCTCGTCTTACCACTGTGATTTACAGGAGAGATTGGAAGAAATCCCCCTGCCTTCTCCATGGCCTGATGTTAGAAGCGACTGATCCAAAGATTACAGTGGCAGGGAATTCAGTGCATCTAGCACTGGGATTTAAACACAACCAGAATTGTCCTCTGGGCCCAGCCATTAAAGCATTGTCTCTCTTGACCTTTTGGTATCTTGTCAGAGAGCTTTTCACTGTAAGAAAGTATGGGAATGACTGTGTGTATGTTTATAAGTTGTTAGACTGAGGATAGGTTTTCTGTGAGCCAATATTTAAGAGATATTCAATAAAAGATTACCCTGATCTGATAGTACAAGTGAAGTGTTGTGTGATTGTGTGTGAATGTGCATGTGTGCCTGTTTATATATACAAATGACAAATTATATTTGAAATTGTTGAAAAAAAATCAAATTCAGATTGAAATGCCTTTCAGACCCATTGTCTAGAAATCTTTCTTAAATCCTAGATATATTCTTGGGGTCAGTTTTCTGCTTATGTTAATCAGTGACAGTTATGAATGGGAGATACTCCACTGCACTTTCTAGAGAAGAAAATATTTTTGTGTCTAAAAATGAAGCCAATACCCAAATCTATAGCAGAGTTCTTGTTCTTAAGCTTTTTCTGACTACAAATATACTATACATTTTATGTAAAAATTGATCCAAATTGGGATCCCAGTATATATCTGGTATTAACCTGAACTGTAATAGCTATTATTATTCTAACAACATTTCACTCCATTTTGTCCTTCTTTGAAGATTTAATATTGTTATCAATACTCAAGAAACTCCCTAGATCACATTCTATTAATACTGAATTCAAAGTTATCTGTTCCCAGGCCCCATTATACACTTTATTCATACAGAAAAGCAAAACTTAGACCTTTATGTCTTTGGCTTCAAGTAATCATGTACGTTGGCCTTTTTTGGAGGAAGGGGGCAGAATAACTCATTGGAGTAAGCAGTATTTTGTTAGATCATGTCAAGGAACAGACTTTCTGCAGTAGGAAATCATAATCCAGCTTAATAGATGCTGAGGGCTGTAAGCTTTTAGGTAAGGTTACCTAATGGTGTTTCTCTCTTGGGTGAAAAGCTGATGGTGTACCCTGAATATCTGCTTCATTAACATTACCACTAATGAAGAATTTATATCCAAGTCTTCACGCTTTTCCTATTTATTTCTCCAGTGTCTGAATTCACTGTATAATGGAAATGATTTCTTCGGTCTACTAGCAGTAGTGAGCAACTGTCTTTTTCAAAGGAAGTTAGAGGCTACATTTCTTGAATCATGAGCTCATTACTAAAAAAAAAAAATTCCTTGGTGGACTTTCCTATGGACAATGTGCATCAGCTGCCCCTCATCAAAACAAGGAATTTTCTCTTCCAAACCTGCCAGCAGAAGGTATGTGACTGTAAGACCCCTCCCCCATGCCAAACTGGCTGAGCTGTTCATTAGTAAGGCCATGCAAATGCTCAGAATGGGAACTTTTGAGTTCCTAATAATAAGAAAAAATTAGATACAAAACTGCTTACGGTTAACATTTTATTAATTAGATTTCTACTCAAATTTATATAGCCTTTTTTCTATAAAATCATTTATTCAGGATAAGTTAAGACTTGTGTGGATATATTATAGCAGAATAAGCATGAGCTTACTGCCCTCTCCCCTATATTCATTGTTACATTCTTCAAGCCACTAGTGGCCTGTCACTTAGCATGTAGTAAGAAACTACCAGAGTTTTGCAGTCCAGTGAGACAAAGAATTGCTTTAGCTGTGATAAGGAAGTTAAATCAAGGATGGAGATCACCTGGGAAGGATTATCTGGGCTTTTCTGGAACCCATTGTATGATAGGTGCTACATGCCTAAATGTCATGTACACATCTCTTTGTAATCAGGATCAGGGTGTAAATTTAACCCCCCTCTCCTATTGCTGCAAAGGCTTTGTCTGTTGCTAAATATTTCTTTTTTTTTAATTTATTTCTTTTTTAATTTTATTGTCCATAATGAGTTACAATATTTAATGCTAGAACAATAAGTTGTTATACCCAAGTCCCCGCTGCCCCCCCCTCACCAAACGGCTGGATAACTTCCTCCATGTGTCTTCTGTATCAGTCCTTGTAACAGGGGACCACGGATAGCCTAGTATTCAGCCAGGTTCTCCTGGCCATGCCTCTGGATAATCTCCCCCACCACGGCTCTTACAATCTTTCCGCCCCTCTTCCGCATAGTTCCCTGAGTCGTGGTGGATGAGTAATAAGGCTGCTTTAAGGTTGTGAGCTTAGGGGTCTTTGTGCCAAAAACGTTGGTTTCTGTCTCACTGACTTATCCTGTGTTGATTTAATGGCTGTGGCTTTGGGCCCCTTGTTCATCCCATCATTCTCTGCGGGGTTCCATTTGGATCCTCCACGATATGACTGTGGTGGCTCGCTCCTTTCTTGCCAGAATCTCAGCTATCGGCCTACAGTCGGTTGGTAGGGTTAGATGGGCCCCAGCTCTCTCATTGCATCCTGAAAAATACAAACACAATCTCCATCAGAGTGTGATCAGTGTAGGTTAACAAATATACACATTTATGGGTTACCGAGATTCTAACTATTAATAGCCTCCCCGTCAATCGCTCCCATAGTGCATCTTGTCTTGGGAGCCCAAGAGTATGGGATCCGGTGCCTATCACCCTGAATCCCAAGTTCCAGACAAGGGGTCACCCTCACTAAGTGGAAAATTGGCCAAATTTGAAAGCTGTTGATTGTCTCCCCTAGGCCCAGGCTCCTCCATTTTACAAGTGCTCCTTTCTTAGTTTGCTGTTCTCTCCCAATAGGAGGTGTGGTCAGCCTACTCATGGCTGCAAATTGTGTTTCATGTCAATGTTTACTCCAGCTGTCGTTGATCAGTTTCCCCTGGCAGCCTGTGCAGTGCCTTCCAGCACTACACTAACTGCCTTGTGGGGGCTGGATACCATTCCAGACATTGAAGGGTCTCTCAATGCTGATCGATGGCATTCTGTGGTTTCTTCAGAAACAGGGTTGTGCCTCAGGCCTGGGGAGGGTACCCAAGAACTTTGACAGAATTCTGTCTTGTAGTTGGAATCTCATGAGTTGCTTTGGTCAACAGCTCAGTGAGGGAAGGAACCAGTGGTTGGAACCAGGGGTTGTAAGGCTAATCTAATTATTCATAGGCTTAGGCTCTCTCCCCTACCGCTCATGGCTCCTCTTGCCAATTGATGCTCACTACTTACTCAATAGATTACAGTATGCTCGTGAGGATTTTATGTTTTTGAACCTAGTATGGTTTATCCTCATGCTTAAGCCATTCCCCTTCCCCCATCCCTTACCCCTCATACATAAGCTCTCACTTCATTTTACTAGTCTGCATTAAGAACACGGTTGTCCTGGTTAAGGACCACATATGAGGGAGAATAGAAGGCGTTAGATTCTCTGCTCTTTTGAGTGATCGCTTAGTAAGATCTGCTCGAAGTCAGACCATTTTTTCCTAAATTTCTATATATCATTTTTCCTTTCAGCTGAGTAAAATTCCATCGTGTAAATATACCACAGTTTCGCTGTCCATTCCTCCATGGATGGGCATTGGGGTTAACGCCAATACTTGGCTATTATGAATTTAGCTGCTATAAATATAGTTGTACAAATGTTTTTGAGTCGAGATGTGACATCTTGTGGATAGATGCCTAGTAGAGGGATAGTTGGGTCCATTTTTCGTTCTATGTCTATTGTGTTCAGGTGTCTCCATACTACTTTCCATAGTGGTTTAACAAGTTTGCAATCCCACCAGGAATGAATGAGGGTTCCTTTTTCCCTGCATCCTCACCAGCAACTATTGTTGTTGGTTTTCTTTATTATTGCCATTCTGACTGGGGTAAGATGGTATCTCATTGTGGTTTTGATTTGCATTTCCCTGATGCTTAGGGATGCTGAGCACTTTCTCAGGTGAGAAAAAGCCATTTGTTTTTCCTCCTCTTTGAACTCTCTGTTGAGATCAGTGAACCATTTTGGGAGGGGGCAATTTTGGTTTTTGCTATTAATTTTTTGAGTTCTCTGTAGGTTCTGGAAATTAGGCCTCTGTGTTGTAGCTGGCGAAAATCATCTCCCAATTTGAGGGGGTCTATTGACTTAGAGAATGGTGTTTTTGTCTGTACAGAAGCTTTTGAGCCTTATCAGGTCCCATTGGTTAAGTGACTGTTGTAATTCCTGGGCTACTGGAGATTTACTCAGGAAGTTGTTCCCTATTCCTATCTCATGTAGGGTTCCTCCAACTTTTTCTTCCAGGGTGTTCAGGGTTACAGGCTTGATATTCAGATCTTTGATCCATTTGGAGTTGATCTGTGTGCATGGTGAAAGGAGTGGGTCTAATTTCATTTTTTACACGTGTTTATCCAATTTGTCCAGCACCATTTGTTGAAGATGCTATCTCGGGCCCAGCATACATTGTTGGCACCCTTATCGAAGATTAAGTAGTTGAAGTTACTTGCATTAAAGGCTGGAAACTCAATTGTATTCCACTGGTCAGACAGTCTGTTTTTCTGCCAATACCATGCTGTTTTAGTTACTTTGGCTTTGTAGTATGTTTTAAAGTCAGGTATGGTGATACCTCATGCGTAATTTTTTGTCTCACAATACTTTTAGCTATTTGAGGTCTCTTACCCTTCCAAATACATTTTGAGATTATTTTTCTCAATGCCTGTGAAAAAGGAGTTTGGGATTTTTATTGGCATCGCGTTGAATCTGTACATTACTTTTGGCAGGATTGCCATTTTTACTATATTGATTCTCCCTATCCATGAGTATGGAATGTCATTCCATCTCATCACATCCTCCTCTATTTCCCTCTTGAGTGTTTAAATATTTTCCTTATATAAGTCTTTCACTACCTTGGTTAGTGATATTCCCAGGTATTTCATTTTATTTGAGGATATAGAGAACAGGACAGTTTCTCAGATGTCTTTTTTCTGATTGTCTTCTGTATATAGAAAGGCTACTGATTTTTATGTGTTAATTTTATATCCTGCCACTCTGCTGAAGGCATTGATCACCTTCAGGAGATTACTAATACTGTTCTTTGGGTCTGATATATATAAGATCATGTCATCTGCAAAGAGGGATAGTTTGACTTCTTCCTCTCCGATTTGTATCCCTTTTATGGTGTTCTCTTGTCTTATAGCTTGGGCTAGAACTTCAAGCACTATGTTAAATAGCAGTGGTGAGAGTGGAAATCCCTGTCTTGTTCCTGAGTTGAGGGGAAACTCCTTGAGTCGTTCCCCATTGAGGATGATTTGTGCTTTAGGAGATCTGTATATTGACTTTATCAAGTTGAGGTAAAGGCCACCTATGCCTATTCTTTCCAGGGTTTTGAACATGAAGTGGTGTTGAATTTTGTCAAAAGCCTTCTCAGCATCAATTGAGAAGACCATGTGTTTTTTGCATTTGAGTTTGTTAATGTGGTGAATTGTATTTATCGATTTGTGTACCTGCATTCCTGGGATAAAGCCAACTTTGTCAGGGTGAATTATAGACTTGATATGAGTTTGTATTCGGTTTGCTAGGACTTTGTTTAGGATTTTTGCATCCAAGTTCATCAGGGATATGGATCTGTAGTTTTCTTTTTGTTACATCCTTGCCTGGTTTGGAAATTAGGGCGATGGTAGCTTCATAGAAGGAGCTTGGGAGCCTACCCTCTTTTTCTATGTCCCTGACAAGCTTCAAAAAGAGAACTTTCAGTTCTAGGGTGAAGGTTTGGTAGAATTCAGGTGAGAAACCATCTGGACCTGGGCTTTTCCATTTCGGGAGGTTCTTGATTACCGATTCATTCTCTGTGATTGTTACCGTTTTTTTTAGGGTCTTTATCTGCTCTGGTCTGAGCTTTGGAATTTGGTAGGTGTCCAGGAATTTATCCATTTCATCCAGGTTCTCTAATTTTGTGGAGTAGAGGTTTGGGAAGTATGACCTAATGATACATCCAGTCTTAATTTGGGCCTTCTCAGTTTTTCGTTTGATTAAGTTGGCCAGGGGTTTGTCGATCTTATTGACTTTCTCAAAGAACCAACACTTTGATTTGTCTATTTTTTCAATTGTTTTCTTTGCTTCCAAGTCATTAATCTCAGCTCTGATCTTAATTATTTCCTTGCGTCTCAAGCTCCTATGGTTGGATTTTTCCATCTCTTCTAATGACCTTAGGTTTGAGGATAGTTGGTTAATTTGAGACTTCTCTGTCTTTGTTATGAAGACATTTAGTGCAATGAATTTCCCCCTTAGAACTGCCTTCATTGTGTCCCACAAGTTCTAAAAGGTTGTGTCCTCATTATCATTTGTTTCTAGGAACTTCTGGATTTCCTGTCTGATTTCTTGTTTTACCCATTCATTGTTCATGAGCAAGTTGGTCAGTCGCCAATATCTATTGAAATTTTTGTATCATTTCCCATTGTTAATTTCTTGCTTCAATGCGTTGTGGTCAGATATGATGCAGTCGATTACATTGATCTTTCTGAATTTGCTGAGGGATGATTTATGGCCCATTATATGGTCATTTTTGGAAAATGCACTGCTGAGAAGAATGTGTAATCTGTGTCCTTGGGGTGGAATGTTCTGTAAATGTCTGTTATACCTAGTTTGTCTATGGTGCCATTTAGCAGCTTGATTTCCCTGTTTGTCTGTTGTTTGTACGATCTGTCTAGGGATGACAGTGGAGTGTTAAAGTCTCCTACTATGATGGTGTTGGCATCTATATCTGCTTTGCTTTTGAGTAATTTAGGCCTAATGAACTGAGGGGCCCTTGTATTTGGTGCATACATATTTAGTATAGTGATGTCTTCTTGCTGTATCATTACCTTGATGATTAGGAAGTGGCCATCATCGTCCTTTTTTATAGCTTTTGGCTTAAAGTCTATTTTGTCAGATATTAGTATAGCCACACCTGCTTTTTTATTTTTCCCACATGACTGGAAAATTATTTTCCACCCTTTTATTCTCAGTAGGTTACTATATTTAGCGAGAAGGTGTGTTTCTTGAAGGCAACAGATGGAAGGCTCCATTTTCCTTATCCAACCTGCTATCCTGTGTCTTTTTATTGGAGAGTTGAGTCCATTTACATTCAAAGTTATAACTGTGAGGTTTCCCATGTTGTAGAGAATATGGAGGTTGGTATCTGAGCTGTTGCTGCTATTTATTTTCTGTTACCTTGTTTGTTCTCTGTTCCTTTCCTGGGGTCAGTTGTTTTTTTAGTCTGCAAGGGATATCTCATGAAGTATCTTTTGAAGGTTTGGCTTTGTGCTCAAGTAATTGTAAAGCTGATTAGTCTCGTGGAATACTTTGATTGCTCCATCAATTATGATGGATAACTTTGCTGGATAGAGTAGTCTAGGTTGGAATCCATTCTTCTTTAGGCCTAGAATCACTTTGTTCCAAGCTCTCCTGGCTTTTAACGTTTCTGTGGAGAAGTCTGACGTGATTCTGTTGGGTTTTCCTTTATACGTGAGTTTCCTTTCTCTCATTGCTCTCAGGACTCTCTCTATTTCCTCAGTGTTTGGCATTGTAACTAAGATATGGCTTGGGGTGTTCCTCCTTTGGTCTAGCGAGGGAGCGAGGGGTGGGCAGACGCGCTGGAGTCCAGAAGTTAGGGGGAGGGTCTATGTACAGATGGCCGATGGAGAAAGAATATTAATATAAGAAATAAAATTTAAAAAAACACAACAAAAAGTTGAAAAAGAAAGACACGCAAGTGCCGGGGAGGGGCGCAATAGAGGGCGGGAGGGTCGGGGATGAAACCCAAGGGAGGCTGGCTGAGCAGGCAGCCAGCGGAATGAGGCTGTTCTGGCACAGCCTGCTGGCTCTGGATGACTCACTACCTCCTGTGAGCGCCCTGCGAGCGCTGTTCCACGCTGGCGGCTTCCAGTCATGAGGATCCTGTGCTCAGAGGTGTCTGGAGCTAAGCATGTGGCTACAGCTTGTGTCCACGACCTGGATCCCTGCTGAAAACCCTGGCCCTTGATTCCCGAGGTGTATCTTGTGTCTGCTAGTCAGCCATCTTGTCCATCTCTGTTGTTGCTAAATATTTCTACAACAGATACTTATGATCTATTTACAGAACTGAGGCAGGGGGATGATAAAGGTGCTTAATGGACTAATAAAAAATTTCCTCCTTCCGGGTTATTTGAAGGCATTTTCCTGATTCTACAATTTTGGATTTTAACTATGATATAGACCTTTTTTCTCCTCAGGTTAACTTTGATTAGTTTTGAAAATTCTACCAAGGAAAAATTCTTAATATATATATATATATATATTAAGGTTTCAAAGGTAACATCATTCTCAGATGTGGTAAAGATGTTACATATAGCTGTTTCAGAGATCATTATGTTTTGCCTATGCTGTCTCAAAATGTACAATATAAAAATTATTTATAGGACATATTTTTCCCATAGATTCAAGCCTATAAAATGTGCTAATAAATGTTATATTGTCATTTTCTTTAACTACATTCTTAGAGGTGCTACTTATAAAAGGATGCCTAATTCTTTTGATACTAGAATATTTGTTTCTCCTTTGATTGTTAGATAAAGGTTAAGTCAAATTGGCATAATTTCTCTGAAATTCTAATAGGTTAAGAGACTAGTTCAATCGACAAAAATGTGTGGATGCCAATTTTCCTATAATAGCCAATTACAGATATTGGTGCTCATTGGACTTAGCAATAGAAGAGACAGATATTAATGTGTTCAAGTGGATTTGACTTTAGGACAGAGCTCTTCTTATTGCCAAATCCCAGAAACAGAAATATATTCTAATACTTCCAGATAAGCCAGTCTGGCCAACTGGTTTGTGATGAATGTAAAGGAAATAAATATACATGGAAAATTATATCTTCTTTGTGATACTGAAGTCCATCATTATATAGGTAAACTGAGTCAAAAAAGGTTTCTTTTCTCATCTATTGCTCAACAGAGACATTGTCTACTATAAATGCTATATGTTTTCTGCTTATATATTAATAAAGAGGGGGGAAGAATACCCCTAGAAAGTGTTTTACTTATAAGCCTGCTACGAACAGGCTGTTTAATGATTAGAAATACTTTTCAATGGTTGTAAAGAGTCCAATTACTGATTTCTATACTATATGGTAATTGCTAAAGATATTTGCTTGTTTTTTAAATAAAATTAATTTTGGTTTTTTTCTAAAGACCAGTCATAGCAAGCCTTTGAAAAGGTGACCACCATAGGTCAACTTTGAGTACAAAATGATTCTCTTCCCTAAGTTTTTTATTATTCAGAATACAACTGTTCTACGCTGCCATGCAGTATAAAGTCAAGAATTTACAAGAAGAAGAAAGGATTTATACTCCAATCCCCTCTGGAGTGGCTAATGGAATCTTGCCTCTCCTACTTCCCCTGCTACTTCCCCTGCTATGACCCTAAATTGGCTTACTAATCTCACTATTATTAGATCAGGATTCTGGTTACACCCTGGCCCCCTCCTTCAGCTGGCCTCAGCTGGCCTCCAGGGAAGTTTTTAATCTAGTTTTTACACTTTCCTTCCACTTTAGGAGCTAACCTGGAGCTCAGAGTTCTTTTCCTATTAAAAACCCTTTCTCATCAAACTAATGACCTTCCTTTGTCTACAAATAGTTGCTATAAGATTCAGCTTACCCAGGTCCTTATTCTTAAATTGAAATGGCTGATGATAAAAATTCACAATCTACTTAAATAAAAATTGCTGCTGGACTGGTTAGTCAGAGACAGATAAGAGAACATTGCATTTTAAACATGGACTGGCTTGACCTAAAGCAGGAGCCCCGCCATTCATTGCTGGGTCATCCAAATACGGGTAAGGGAGGCCTGAATGCTGAAGGACCAAGTCAACCTAAGACAGAGCAGAAACGATAGGGTCTCTGTATCCAAGACGGGTAAGACTTGTTTCTAGGGTTCCAACCTAAGACAGGCACAGTCCTATATTGCCATTTAAAATATATAAGAAAGGGGGGACTCCCCATGTTAGACGCCAATTGTCCTGGCCCACAGGTCTATCAGTGAAGGCTCTAGAGAGAGGGTGAGAATGAGAGAAACAAGAGGCACAAGGAATGGAGCAAGACAGTGTTCTGATCAAACCCATTTTATTCCAAAGCAGGCAGCACTTAAATATTTTTCACAGTTGGGGAGGATGTATGGGTGGTTATTTAGGAATTAGAATAACCAGGTTGCTATGTAACCTGGCCACAGCAAGGGTCATGTGATCTCTAGGAGGAAACCTGCAGGCAGGAGAAAGCTTGGCAGAGAAATAGGAACTTAGTATTGGTTAGTAGGAGGAAGAACAGAGACCTTCAAAACAAATGTTGACACTGTTTAAGGCACAATAACAGCTCCCCACAACTGAGGAAGACACTAAGTGGAATGGGGGAAGGGAGGAGGAATTGGTGGTACTGACTGACATATAACTGGTACATACAAAGTTTCTACTTATTAAAATAAACCACACACCTGCTAAGGCTCCGGAAATTTTCATGAAGACATGGTAGAAAGAATATAAGAGCTACAAGAGGCAGTAAATATCTAGAAGCATTACCCCCCCCTAAAAATATCATTAAAATGGTCACTGTCAGCTGAAATGGATCATTTTGTCTTCATTTTAGATTTCCTTAGCTATTGAAGAACATTAGGAAACCAGTTATGGAAAAAGAGTTTTCCTAGTACCTAATGCTTAATAAATCTGTACCTTTGGAAACTTTCATAATTTATTTTATTTATTTAATTAGTTGGTTAGTTAGTTAAGAGGGAATGAAGGAGACAGATAACATATATACCAGGGCCTCCTGCCACTGAAGGTGAACTCCAGATGCATTCACCACTTTGTGCATGTGGCATTAAGTGCTTATTGGGATATCTAGCCCATGTCATCAGGCTTTGCAAACCTTTAAGCAATCTTTCCAGGTCTCTCTCAATTTTTAGAATGAAACAGAGCTGGCTCCAAGCAAACAGATTCACTATTTGTTGACTTGCCATGATCACATCTTCTTGAAAATGAATTGCTATGTTTCTTCTTGTAAAAAAAAATAACTGTGAGTAAAAGTGGTTGCTGACCTGTGTGTGGTGGAACACACCTTTAATCCCTGCACTCAACAGGCAGATTTAGGAGAGTCACCTAGAGTTTTTGACCAGCCTGAGACTACAGAGTGAATTCCAGGTCAGCCTGGGCTAGAGCAAGGCCCTTGCTCAAAACCAAAACAAAACAAAAAGTGGTTGCCTTTGTGATAGTATTGAGAAGGGATGGGGGTTCCAAGAGACCCTGGAATGCTCACTATGCCAGCTGAAACCTTTAATGCTACACCCTTTTTCTCTTCACAGCCCAACCACAGCAACAGCTACTGTATCTCATATATATACTGCCTCTTATCTCTGACCCTGGGGCCAACAATGTTTCCAGTCTTGGAGAATTTAAAAAGCTCTCATTCTGATGGCAAGGAGTGAAAACTTCTTGTTCTGACCTTGAATAATTGCCTAAGCAACTCATGATAAAGGCTTCATACCATGTCTCAGTTAAAATTGAGCTTATATATCCCAACCTCACTTCCTATTCACTCTTTACATCCTGACCATAGATGCAATGTGGTCTGGTGCTTCCTGCTTATGCTGCCATGTCGTATCTGCTACGGTGAATTGTATCCCCTGGAATTTTAAGCCAAAATAAATGCTTCCCTCTTTAAGCACAAGTGCTCCCTTCATGGTTCACTGTTCTTTCCCAGTAGTCAGTACGTTCAGCCTACTCATGGTGGCTGACTGCGTTTCATGACAGTGGTGTCTATTTACTCCAGCTGTCGTTGACAAGTTTCCCCTGGCAGCTTATGCAGGGCCTTCCAGCTCTGCACTAACTACCATCTGGGGGCTGGTTACCATTCTGGACCTTGTAGGGTCTCTTGGTGCTGATAGAGGGCTTTCTGTGGTTCTTCAGCAACAGGATTGCCTCAGGCCTTGGGTTGATAATCAAGAGCTTTGACAGAATCCTGTCGTGTATTGGGGACCTCATGGGCTACTTTAGTCAACATCTCAGTGAAGGAAGGATTCTGTGGCTGGGACCAGGAGCTGCTAGACTGATCGGTTTTTCCCAGACTTAGACACTCTCCCCTTCCATTCTCAGCACCGCTTGCCAGATGGTGCCCAATCCATGCTTATTAGGGTACATTATGCACGTGAGGATTTTATAATTTTGAATGAGTTTTGGTTCAACTTCATGTTTAAGACATCCCCTCCACTCCCCTACATCTTACTCCTCTTTCCCAAACTCTCACTTCTGGATGGTTTGTGTAGAGTTTATTGTTGTCCTGTTTAGGAACCACCTATGAGGGATAGTATGCAGCGTTCGACTCTCTGTTCTTTTGAGTGTTCACTTAGTAAGATCTGCTCGAATTCAGACCATTTTTTCCTAAATTTCAATAAGTCATTTTTCCTTTCAGCTGAGTAAAATTCCATCGTGTAGATATTCCATAGTTTCGCTGTCCATCCCTTCATGGATGGGCATTTGCGTTGATTCCAATTCTTGGCTATTATGAATTGAGCTGCTATAAATATAGTTGTACAAATATTTCTTCATTGAGATGAGCCATCTTGCAGGTAGATACCTAGTAGACGGATAGCTGGGTCTATTGGTAGTTCTATGTCCATTCTTTCTAGGAGTCTCCGCACTGCTTTCCATAGTGGTTGAACAATTTTGCAATCCCACCAGCAATGAATGAGGGTTCATTTTTCCCCCGCATCCTCACCAGCAATGATTGTTGTTGGTTTTCTTTATGATTGCCATTCTGATTGGCATAAGATGGTATCTCATTTTGGTTTTGATTTGAATTTCTCTGATGCTTAAGGATGCTGAGCACTTTAAGCCGGAGGGAGGCAATCAATAGATGTTAATTTGGCCAAGAAATTCACTCAGTGAAGGGGAGTCCCTGACTGGAACTGGGATTTCAGGGTAAATCACATAGGGAACCAAAATCTTGGGACCCCAAAAAGAAATTCACTATACAAGTGATTTACAAAAAGCTGCCAAAAATAGAATCTAGCCAACTCTGGAAAGTGTATCTCAACTAACCTATACTGATCTCACTCTCTGATGGAGATTCTGTTTGTATTTTTCAGAAGGCCCCGAGAGAGCAGTGGCTCTTCCAACCCTACCAATGAGCCGCAGGCCAATAACTGTCTTCCTGGCAAGAGATGTGCCACCCCAGACCTACTGTGGAGGATCCACGTAGAACCCCGCAGGCAGTGATGGGATGAGCAAGAGACATATAATCACAGCCAATTGGTCAACCCAGGACGAACCAGTGACACAGATACCACAGATTCTAAACACATCCTCAAACAGAAGTACAGAGGCCCCTAAGGCCTCAACAACAAAGCAACCTTAATACTCACCCACCATGTCTCAGGGAACTGAGCGGAAGAGAGGGCAAAAAGATTGTAAGAGACATGGTAGGGGAGAATATCCAGAGACATTGCCACCTCAGTAACAACATGCAAAGGGGGGTGGAAATGGGTGTACTCCTAGTCTATTCACAACCCCTTACCCCATGGACTGATTCAGACTGCCCATGGAGGAGGACATCCAACTGACTGGGGACAGGGAAGAGGGAAATAGGTGAATGGGAGACATCAACACGTTAATCCCTTATTAAGTGTGTCTAAGTATGGATAATAAAAAAATTACTGAAACAGCAAAGTTTCAGTTTCATTAAAATATTTGATCCGTTTTAAATTTAAATTTTATTTAATTTGATGATTTTTATACTGGATGAGAAATAGGGATTTAGTTTCTTTCTTCTATGCATGAATATCCTGTTTCTCCAAGACTATTTGTTAAAAAAAAGTTATCTTTTCTCTAATGCATGTTTTGATACCATTATAGAACTCATATAGCTATAGTTATGTGCATTTAAGTCTGGGTCCTCTATTCTATTCCATTGACTATGTGTCTATTTTGTGACTATGTCGCTGTGGTGTAACTGGCTAACAGGTAGTGTGAGACTTCTAGCATTGCTCCTGTTATTCAGAATTACTTTGGCTATATGAGATCTTTTGGGCTTCCATATTAATTTTGTAGTTTTTTTCTATTTCTGTGAACATTGTCATTAAAATTTTGGTAAGGATTATAATGAATTGTAGGTTATTTTTGTACTACCCATACTAATCCTGATGATCCATGAGCATGGGATGACCTTCCAACTGCTAGTGATAACTTTAAATTCTTCAGTATGCAAAGAGAAAGGTATGGAATGAATATGATCTAAGTACATGATATAATTGTGTTGTAGTCAGCCATACACCACTGGGATGAATCTGCAAACAAGGCAAAAATTGGGGAGGAAAGTATTTTTTGAAATAACAGATCCACAGGAAGTTCCAGGAGAAGTTCCAAAAATGAAAGAAAAGGCTGCCCCTTCCATAAATCCAAGAAGAGAGACAGAGCCATCACCAGCATCCAGGGGAGGAAGGAAGAGAGATTTCCTTCCCCTCCAGCTTCCTTATATCTAGTCCTCTCCTGGAAGGCCCACTCACTCAGGGGAGAAGGGCTGACTCTGGAGAAGGGACCCATACATTCTCCAAAATTGTCAATCCTTTCTGCAGGCAAGCTCAGAGACCCACACAAGATTACTGTGGATTATTACACAGGTCAAGTTGACAATAAACTTAACCATCTCACTCTGGAATGCTCACTATGCCAGCTGAAATCTTTGATTCTACAGCCTCTTTCTCATCACAGCCCAACCTCAGCCACAGTTACTATATCTCATATATATGCTGAATTATGAGGGAGAAACTCTAGATTCTACTATAATAAATATGGATTATCACAACTTCATGTTAATAAAACTTAAGATTGATCATTCATTGGTATTTGACTGCAAAAAGAGACAATAAGTTCATATAAAAATTTCATAAACTCCTCAACTTGCACTTCATCATGAGGCTTGTTTTGTAAATAATGCCACATGCTGATTTCCCAAACCACATAGATCCAACGTGAAATTTTAGAAATACAATAAAAGGGGCTGTGAAGTACTATGTTGTATCTCTCAGAATCTCTTCTATTGCAAAATACTATGGTGTTTTTGATAGTTTCTATGTGACTATTCTGCCTTACATTGTTTATATTGCCTAAAACATTTGCATTTATCAGTTTATATAACATGATATAATAGTATTGCTTTTATGTATATGTATATACCTACTCACATTTTAGAAAACTCAAATCCTTCCAAATAAAATGAATTATATAGCCACATACATTAGCAATACAGCATATTGAATTGCAGAAGATAAGATCTGAATTCCATTTAGTTTAACAGGAAAACATTTTTTTTATTCTGTAAGTCATTTTGGATGATCTTTCCTTTGCACAGGGCGTTCAGAACCATAGAGTGCTTCTATCTCCTCTCTATCTTATCAGAGTCTCCTTGTAGTTCAAAGCTCTCAAGCTAACCCTTCTGTTAATGTATCCCACCATTTAACTGAAAGCAACATGCTTTCTGGAACAAAATAAATCCAGGTGGCATGTGAGTCTTTGCTAGTTCTTGAAGTAATATGTTTCAGAGCACTTTGTCAACTTAAAAATAAGAAGGATTAATAACTTTGGAGCTACTTCATTTTGATGTAATTCTCAGAAAACTGCAAAATTTTAACCATTTTAAATTTAAAGAAAATCTGTTTCTCAATGATTTCTGTAAAAGCATTTTTTAGGAAAGAAAGAAGAGAATTATGACATAAGTATTTTTCATCACTATCTATTCATCAAGAAACCTGATACTATCTTGGTTAAACGATAGTAACTCATATGCTATCATATTTGCTTAAGGCATTCAATTATGATGAATACATGTACAAAGAAATTCCTTCAGCAACAAGATTTTGCCTCAGGCCTGGGGAGGGCATTCAAGAGCTTTGACAGAATTCTGTCTTGTTTTTGGAATCTCATGGGTCACTTTGGTCAACGGCTCAGTGACGAAAGGAACTGGTGGCTGGGACCTGGGGTTGTCAGACTGCTCAATTATTCACAGGCTTAGACAATCTGTACTACTCATGGCCCCTCTTGCCAGTTGATGCCCACAACTTGCTCTGTAGGTTACAGTATGCTCATGAGGATTTTATGTTTTTGAACCTAATTTGGTTTAGCCTCATGCTTATGCCATTCCCCTCCCCCCTTCCCTTACCTCATTCATAACCTCTCTCTTTTTTCTACTATTCTGTGTAGTTTATGGTTATCCTGTTTAAAGACTGCATATGAGGGAGAGTATGAGGCATTCAATTCTCTGTTCTTATGAGTGTTCACTTAATAGGATCTACTCAAAGTCAGACCATTTTTTCCTAAATTTCAATATGTCATTTTTCCTTTCAGCTGAGTAGAATTTCATCTGGTAAATATTCCACAGTTTCGCTGTCCATTCCTCCATGGATGGGCATTTGTGTTGATTCCAATTCTTGGCTATTATGAATTGAGCTGCTATAAATATAGTTGTACAAATATTTCTTCATCGAGATGTGCCATCTTACGGGTAGATGCCTAGTAGAGGGATAGCTTGGTCCATTGGTAGTTCTATGTCCATTCCGTCTAGGAGTCTCCACACAGCTTTCCCTAACAGTTGAACAAGTTTGCAATCCCACCAGCAGTGAATGAGGATTCCTTTTTCACTGCATCCTTGCCAGCAAGGATTACTGTTGGTTTTCTTTATGATTGCCATTCTGACAGGGGTAAGATGGTATCTCATTGTGGTTTTGATTTGCATTTCCTTGATTTTTAAGGATGCTGAGCACTTTCTTAGATGAGTCAAGGTCATTTGTGTTTCCTCCTCTGTAAATTGTCTGTTGAGATCAGTGCTCCATTTTGGGTTTTTGTTATTAATTTTTTTTTTAGTTCTCTGTAGGTTCTGGAAAATAGGCCTCTGTCTGAGTTGTAGCTGGTGAAAATAATCTCCCAATTTGAAGGGGGGTCTATTGGCTCTGAGTATGGTTTGTTTGTCTGTACAGAAGCTTTTGAGTCTGATCAGGTCCCTTTGATTAAGTGGTTTTTGTATTTCCTGGGCTCAGGAAATTTTTCCCTACTCCTATTTCATGTAGAGTTCCTCCTATTTTTTCTTCCAGGGTATTCAGGGTTACCAGATTTATAATATGGTGATCCATTTGGAGTTGATTTTTTTCATGGTAAAAGGAGTGGGTCGCTTTTCAATTTTTTTACAAGTGTTTATCCAATTCATCCAGCACCATTTGTTGAAGATGCTATCTTTGGCCCAGCATACATTGTTGGGCTCCTTGTCAAAGACCAGATAACTGAAGTTACTTCCAATTAAAGCTGAGTCTTCAATCTTGTTCCATTGATCTCTTTGTCTGTTTTTATGCCAGTACCATGCTGTTTTAGTTACTATGGCTTTGTTGTATGTTTTGAAGTCAGGGATGGTGATACCTCCTGAATAGGTTTTTTTACTTAGAATAGTTTCAGATAACCGAGGTCTTAGGCCCTTCCAAATATATTTAGAGATTATTTTTTCTATGTCTGTGAAGAAAGAGGTTGGGATTTTTATTGGCATGACATTGAATCTGTAAATCGCTTTTTACAGGATTGCTATTTTTACTATATTGATTCTCCCTAACCATGAGCATGCAATATCTTTCCATTGTCTCACGTCCTCCTCTATTTCCTTCTTGAGTGTTTCAATATTTTCCTTATATAATTCCTTTACAACCTAGGTTAGTGATATTCCAAGGTATTTGATTTTCTTTGAGGCTATAGAAAATGGGACAGTCTCTCTTATGTCTTTTTCTGTCTGCTTGTCTTCTGCATGTAGAAAGGCTCCTGATTTTTGTGTGTTAATTTTGTATTCTGCCATGTTGCTGAAGGCATTAATCATCTTCAAGGGGTTACTGATACTATTCTTTGGGTCTGATACATAAAGGATCATGTCATCTGCAAATAGGGATAGTTGATTTCTTCCTTTACAATTTGTATCCCTTTTATGCCCTTCTCCTGTCTTATCGCTTGGGCTGGAACTTCAAGCACTATGTTAAAGAGCAGTGGTGAAAGTGGGCAGCCTTGTCTTGTTCCTGAAATGAGTGGGAACTCCTTGAGTCATTCCCCATTGAGAATGATTTGTACTTTAGGAGTTTTGTAAATTGTCTTTATTAAATTGAGGTATAGGCCATCTATGCCTATTCTTTCCAGAGCTTTGAACATGAAGTGGTATTGAATTTTGTCAAAGGCCTTCTACACATCTATTGAGATAACCATGTAGTTTTTTTGATTGAGCCGATTAATGTAATGTATTACATTTATTGACTTGCGTATGTTGAACCATCCCTGCATCTCTAGGATAAAGCAAACTTGGTCAGGGTGGATAATATTTTTGATGTAGCATTGTATCTGGTTTGCTAGTATTTTTTCAGGATTTTTGCATCTAAGTTCATCAGAGATATGGGTCTGTAGTTCTCTTTTCTTGTTGTATCTTTGCCTGGTTTGGGGATTAGGGCAATGGTAGCTTCATAGAAGAGGTTTGGAAGCCTTTCCTCTTTTTCTATGCTTCTAACAAGCTTCAGAAAGAGTTGTTTTGAAGAATCCATTTTATAAAGCAGACTCCATTTTGTAAAGCAGACTCCATTTTGTAAAGCAGACTCCATTTTTAGACTTACTTTCCCCTCCCTAAAGAATGTCTGGTCACAAAGACCAGGAAGTAAAAAAAAAAAAAAAAACACCATATAAGGAAGCATATGGCAGGCCCTGGGATGTGGCTCCAAGGAAGTAACCAATCAAGAGGCATGTAGATACAGGAAAGGAGCCAATAGAAATACCACACACACTGTGACCTGAGCTATATTATAATTAGATAGCTTCTGTCCATAAATACCCTGCTCCTTTGTTCTTCGGGGCTCCATCTTGCCTGGACATTCATCTGCCTGCTTGTGGAGCCCAACTGCGCAGCCAAAGAATAAAATCCTCTTGCTTTTGCATCTGCTGGGGTGGTTATTGAAGTTTTGGGGTACGCTCTCCTGAGAGAGACCTTGGGGGTCTTTCAGTTTCAGCTCTGTGATGAAAGCTTGGTAGAATTCAGCTGAGAAACCATCTAGTCCTGGGCTTTTCCTTTTGGGAAGGTTTTTGATTACATCTTCCATCTCTGTGGATGTGAAAAGTTTATTTATTGCTTTTATCTACTCTGGGTTAAGTTTTGGCTGTTCGTAGGTGTTCAAAAACTTATGTATTTCTCCCAGGTTCTCTAATTTTGTGGAGTAGAGGTTTTGGAAGTATGATCTGATGATTCTTCCAATGTCTTTGGGATCTGTTGTTATCTCACCATTGTCATTTCTGATTTTGTTGATTTGGGCTTTCTCATTTCTTCGTTTAATTAGTTTGGACAGGGTTTTGTCAATCTTATTAATTTTTTCAAAGAACCAACCCTTTGATTTATCTTTTTTTTTCCAGGTAGGGTTTCACTCTAGCCCAGGCTGATCTGGAATTCACTATGGAGTCTCAGGGTGGCCTTGAACTCATGGCAATCCTACGACCTCTGCCTCCCGAGTGGTGAGATTAAAGTTGTACACCACCAAGCCCGGATTGATTTATCTATTTTTTATTAGTTTTCTTTATTTCCAATTCATTAATCTCAGCTGTGATTTTAATTATTTCCTTTCATCTTGTGCTCCTCGGGTTAGCTTTTTCCGTCTGTTCCAATGATCTTAGGTGAGTCTTTAGGCGATTGAGACCTCTCTGTCTTTGATATGAAGGCATTTAGCGCAATGAACTTTCCCCTCAGGACTGCTTTCATTATGTCCCACAAGTTCAGATAAGATGTGTTATCGTCATCATTTACTACTATGAAATTTTGAATTTCCTGTTTTATTTCTTGGATGACCCAATCATTTTTTAGGAGCAAATTATTCAGGCACCAGTACTTTGTGTATTTTCTGGATCCTGTTCCATTTTAATTTCTACCTTTAATGCACTATGGTCTGATATGATGCAAGGAACTACTTCAATCTTCCTGAATTTGTTTAGGGAAGATTTCTGACCTAAGATGTGATCAATTTTAGAAAAAGTCCCATGCACTGCTAAGAAGAATGTATATTCTGTGTCTTTGGGGTAGAACTTTCTGTAAATATCTGTTATCCCCAGCTGGTCAATGGTGTTATTGAGCATCATTATGTCCCTGTTGATCTTCTGTTTCATTGATCTGTCTAGAACTGATAGAGGTTTATTAATGTCTCCTAATATGATGGAATTAGAGGTTATTTCTGCTTTATTTTTGAGTAGGATTTCCTTTATGAACTGTGTTGCACCCGAATTTGGTGCGTATATGTTGATGATGGTGATATCTTCCTGTTGGATCATTCCTTTGATGAGTAAGAAGTGACCATCCATATCCTTTTTAATTCATCTTGGTGTAAAGTCTATTTTGTCAGAGACTAATGTAGCCACACCTGCTTGTTTTTTACTTCCACATTCCTGCTAAACTCTTTTCCATCCTTTTACTCTAAGAAGACTGCTGTCTTTAGAGGTAAAGTGTGTTTCCTGAAGGCAGCAGATAGAAGGGTCTATTTTTCTGATCCACCCTGCAAGTCTGTGTGTTTTTATAGGGGAGTTAAGTCCATTTATATTCAGCGATATAACTGTGAGGTTTGCTTTAAGCCCTGCCATGATGAAGGGTTAATGGGGGATGCTGTCTGTGCTGCTGTTATTAGCACACTGACTGTGATTGTCTTGCCTGATCTCTGGTACTCTTCTGAGGTTGTTTTCTTGTTTTTTCTTCGTGGGATATCTCTTGCAGGATCTTCTGAAATTTTGGCTTTGTTTTCAAACAGTCGTAGAGGTGGTTTACTTCATGGAACAATTTCACTTCTCCATCTATCGTGAGGGGTAGCTTTGCTGGGTACAGTAGTCTAGGTTGAAAGCCATACTTCTTTAGGCCCTGAAAAGCATTATTCCAAGCCCTTCTGGTTTTCATGGTTTCTAATGAGAAGTCTGAGGTAAGTCTGATGGCTTTTCCTTTGTAAGTTACGGTTTGGTTTTCTCTAGCAGCTTTGAGTATTTTCTCTTTGCTTTCTATGTTAGGCATCTTAATTAAAATGTGTGTTGGAGAATTCCTCTTCATGTCCTGTCTGTTTGG
>PVHP010011505.1:0-45056 GCA_004024765.1 Zapus hudsonius | reverse complement strand
ACAGAGCACAAACAGCTCATTGCCAATAAATATAAAATGTAAGTAGAAAGGATAAACTCCTTTTAAAACACAGCATATTAAAATGGACACAAGGAGAATTAAAAATGTGAAGTCATCTATAATTTAAAGAAATTGATCCTTAATGGAAAAGTTTCCCACAAAGAAAACCCCACGTTCAGATGGATTCACCAGCAAATATGGTGGTTACAGGCTTGCGTGCCCATGGCCAGCAGCTTGCGTGGTGCTAGAGAACTGAACGTGGGGTGAAGCAGGCCATCTCAGGCCCTCAGGCTCTCAGCACTCAGCCTAATCCCCAGTCTTCACTGGAGTGTAAGGACTAAGTCTCCACAGTCGCTCTCTCACTACTTCGACCTCCCCCACAGCTAGGGCGACATGATGTCTGATTCCATGTGTCACAGAGGCAGTCATCCAGCAATCTCAGCCTACGCTCAGGGCAGGTGGATCCCCTGAGAAGAGAAGCTCCTTTGGATCCATCGATCGGTGGCCTAAGCCTTGATTGGTTCTTGGAGGTAAACACCAGGAGCCAGGTGGTCATGTTTTCCTCCCATGAATGCACATTCCCATGGGGGCAGGAGAGCTCCTGCAGTGCATCTGCTTCTTTAGTTAGTTGGGAGCAAGAGTGAGATGACTATTTAGGATGACATAACTCAACACCAGCCTGTTTGGTCAGCAGCCATGTAAATAACACAGTGATTCATTATTTCATTTTTGAAATGACAAATCAATACTCACTTCAAATCACTGCTCGCTTTAATGCAAGGCAATGTTTCATCACTCAAACACAACAGCTCTTGATTTTGGCTTTCTTGTTTTCCTGGGAATGACATGTGTGCATGTACTATGTGCTCCAAGTGGGGATGCTGGGTGGACCCCGTCTGCAGCCCAGGGGCATGAGGAGGCCTCCAGTGTCGGGGCTGAAAGCCTTTGGGGGCCTTTGGAGGCACACCCTGGCTTAGTCTTGGACGGCACCTGACAGCCTGCCAAGAGGGGCTTGGCTTAATGAGTTTCAGGAGGTGATCTCGATTGGCTATTATGCACAGGTTCTTATCATAAGGCTGACCATTAACCCCCCCCCCCTGATTGGCCAGGAAGCTCTATATATTCTGTCTCGTTTCCCGCAATGAAGAACACAAGTTCGTCAACCCACAAGCGGTGTGTGTGTGTGTATTTGTGTGATCACTGCCCTCCGCGGGCGACAGGCAGTAATACTCCAGAGCACCCAGAGATCCACTGGCCAGTTGTCAGGCTGTGCAATTTGCTGGAAGCACCCATGGGGCTGAGTGACCTCTTCGGCTCTTGGGGTTTTAGCCGTTTTGACTGGTTGGTAGAGATGTGGTGCAGTAGCTCTTCCACTCTGCGTCTGTGATAGTCACCTCGACAGCTCTCCTACTGAGCCCAGATGGGACCCCAGAATCCTTCTAAAGTGAGTGCTGCAGGCAACCATGATCCAGCATGTAGCCAGCTGGTGTGAAAGATGGAGCACATTTGCAGGCCTGTCCAGGTGGGCTTCTCCCACTCGGAGCCTCCCAGCTCCATGTCCACCTTCTCCCAGCTCCTCCCAGCTCTCTGTCCCTTGGACTCAGCCTCAGGTGTTTCCCTGTGGAGGATCAGCCATGAGGACAACCCTCGGTAAAGAAAGCATGAGCTCTGGGTGTTCACGTGGACATAGTTCTTAAAATAAATATCGACTTTCTTGAAGATAGTCCTGCATACCCAGGCTTTCCCAGTAGAAAATGCTTGTGCCTTTTGGTCCTAATTAGCAAAACTTGCCATTTTGTCACTTTTTCCTTAAGATAACAGGCTCTCCTGGGACCTCAGAGGCTTAAAGGCCAGGTTTGTTGGTTGATTTCTGCTCAGGGAGGTGGGGATGCAATTAGCAGGGCCCTAGCAATATACCTTTGTGGGCTACCTCGGGTTAAACACAAGCATCAGGTTCTGGAGATAGAATTTGAACAGGGCAGGAACCACAATCGGTCCAGGAAAGACAATTCTGCAAACTGTTTATAGCCATCTTCTGTCACCAGGTTTTATGGCCAGGGTGACTGTCCTTTTGTCATAGAAATCCTGCATGCAGGTCACATTTCACAGAGGAAGTGTGTGTTCATTTCTAGTGCCACATTAATAATTTGGGATTGTTGATCATGGTAAGGGGGCCAAGGAGGGAGACATGAGGGAAAAGCTGCCTCTGTCCATTAGTCCACAGGTTCGGAAAGGAGGGCCCTTGGAGGTCACATTGCTTCTGCCACGGAGTCCTACCTGGTCCCTTCCACAAACCGTGAGGGCTGAGGTAAGGCCTTGCTCTAGCCCAGGCTGACCTGGAATTCACTCTGTAGTTTCAGGCTGGCCTCAAACTCACAGAGATCCTCCTACCTCTGCCTCCTGAGTGCTGGGATTAAAGGCGGGCGCCACCACGCCCGGCTTCCACAAACCAATTTACAGAGCCTAGACCATTGTCCTTGCATCCTGATGGCCTTGGGAATGTTGCCTCCACTTCCTCAGCCTTTACACCCTCTTTCTCGGATCCTCAGCAGCACAGCTGAGGCAGGCTTCTGAGGTCTCCCTTCTGGGGAGAGCTTGCTGAATGAGCTTCTGGGGTGAAGGTAGGACTGCACTCAGTGCCTGCTCTAGCTTTGTTGTGTTATGTGTGCTGTGATGCAGATGTGTATACATGGTGTGTGTGGGGGGGCACAGGTGGAGGTCAGAGGACAACCACACTTGTTGTTCCTTAGCAATACCATTCACCTCTTTTGCAAACAAGGTCTCTCATTGGCTTGGAGCTCACAGATTACCCTAGGCTGGTTGACTAGCAAGCCATCTCTACATGTCTGCTTCTCCAGAGTTGGGGTTACAGGCATGCAACACCATGCCTGGGTTGTTTCTTTTAAATAGGGGTTTTGGGGATTCAAGCACTCTACTAACTGAACTGTCTACCCAGGCCCCATGCCCTAACTTAAAAAAAATTATTATTTCTTTCCAAGGAGAGAGACAGAGAGAGAGAAAGAGAGAGAGACAGAGAGACAGAGACAGAGAGAGAGAGAGAGGAGAAGAGAAGAGAAGAGAAGAGAAGAGAAGAGAAGAGAAGAGGAGGGAGGGAGAATGGTGTATCAGGGTTTCTAACTACTGCAAACAAACAAACTCCAGATGCATGGGCCACTTTGTGCATCTGACTATTGTGGTTACTGGAGCATCAAACCCAGGTCCTTAGGCTTTGTAGGCAAGTGTCTTAACCACTGAGGCGTTTCTCCATCCTTGCCCTAGCTTTGAGTGGAGGCTAAGTTCTACCCAGACAGCTCCAGCAGGGAGCTGAGCACAGTGCTTGTGGAGGGAGGCTTGGCTGGAGCTTCTTCTCTAGGACTCTGCCTTCCTCACTCTCTGCACTGGCTCCCATTGGTGCTTCTAACATGTCATGATCTGTGGCTACATGTTGAACCACAGGGAGATGGTCTGTGAGCCCTGGCTCTAGGTAAGCGCATTTACAAGGGTTACCTTGCTCACCTTCGGGTGGGACTCTCTGTGGCCCCTGTCACTCTGTCCCCTTCTCTATGGTTCCTGTCACTGAGTGGAGAGGGATGAATTTCCTGAGTTGGGGAGGGGGCAGAAGAGTTGGAAGTAAACTGGGAGAGAAAAGAACCTTCAGTTAAACATATTTGCTCATGGAGATGCCCATGGGACATGCAGAAGAGGGCCGTCCAGGAGGGGCTGCTTGCAATATCAGAGAGGCCTGGCCTCAAGTCCTGGGTTTCGTCCCCAGCACTACATAAACTGGGTATGGTGGCACATGCTTGTAATTCTGGCATTGGAGAGGCTAAGGCAGAAAGATCTAAAATTCAAGGTCATCCTTGACCACGTAGGCCAGCCTGGGATACAATATATTGACCCTGTCTCCAAAATAAATAAATAAACGAATAAAAAGAAGAGGAAAGAAAAATTTCAGAGAGGCTGTCGCTTCCCCTTGGTCCCTCTGATGGACTTTCTGCATCTCCTTGCCCCAGGCAAGAGTGGACCCAGCGGTGCAATCTGCTGAGCCTCACAGAGCAAGCAGGCTCTTAACACAGCAGGCTGTCAGATGTCCCCTCACTGACAACCCCAGGCCCAGCGCCTGCCTGCTTCTGTGCAGAGAGGCCGAGCATCACAAGTGCTCTGGACCCTAAGGGACATTGGAGGTCACACAGTCCATTCCCTGGCCGGGAACTTCCACACTGTTCTGATGGTTTCTGCATAAGCTCTTCCTTCTGTGCGGATGACCATTTCTTCTGACTTCCTCCAATATGTAATGACACTGTCCACCCGTGGACCTCTGTCCTAAAGAAATCTTTCTTGAAGCGGAGCGGAGCAGCAAGGACAGGATAAACCCCGATTTGGGAAGAGCTCCTTTTGTCCTCCACTCTGCAGCTATGAGAGTGGGCTCCATGGTGACAGTAGCTTCTCGGAGGCATCTAGATACTCATTTTTCTCCCCTAAATGTCTAATATATAAATAATCTGTTTAGGTAACTTGCTGGAAAATTTCTGCATGTATGTGACTACCAAGAAATTATATATTATACATTCAGAAACAAAAAAGTAGGCTAACAAGCATTTTTGACACCTTTTTTTTCCTCCCACTATAAAAAGAAGTTTGGATTGACTTAAAAAGGTTCACGTTAAACAAGAGTCAATGAAAGAAACTCTGCCTTCATGTTCTTCAGAGGCAGGAGAGCCATCGGGGCTGGAGCAAACCTGATGATGTCGTCTTTAAAGTGGAAGAGCTGTTTGCCCAACATGAGCGTCTTACCGTCACATTCAAATGGCTGCGACATTGATTTTTTTTTCTAGCATTCCCTTTGAACATGAAAGTGTTTATTCCCCCTTGTGAGAGCAGTGATAAGGATGGATCGATAATTATATTGTTGGATAAAAATGAATATAAATTTTATTGAAAAACAACACCAGCAACAACGTGGGAAAGCAGATTCATTAGGCGCCAGCCCACACAACTCAATGCACACACGATAAAAAGTAATATTTAGGGTTCCAACTACTTATTCCAAACAGACCTCAGATAAACCGACGTGGCCCACAGATGCACACCACCTTGGAACATTTTTGCCAACAGGAAGCCATGTGGGCATACTGTTAACTCCATGCTTGCTGCGGGAGAGAGAGTGTATTTCAGGAGTTAATTGGTATAGAGAGAACCTAAGCCTTCCAGGGGTCTTGGCATAGAAGACCTCAGACCATTGGGAAAACTTTTTCAAGTCCTTTGAGAATTCCACAAACTTTCTTGGCAACATGTTCCCCCTGCTTAAACAACGGGAAATAGTTCTTTATGTCTAGCCTAAATCCTTCATGCTTCAGTTAATCGATTTATGTCTCTTTAATCTCGGCAGGCTGGTGAGGAATTTGTCCTGGTGGGACCATGTAACATATGTTGAACTCACATGATCACAACCGGACTGAAAACTAGAGTCCAGCTGTGCTGGTGGCATTTCTGAAGCAAGTTGAAGTTAATTGCGCCCCTCTGTCCCTGACCCACCCTGGCACCTATCCTGGGGCTTGCTGGCAGGTGCTGAGCTCGATCAGTTTCAGCCCATCATTTGCATAGTGAGTGTGATCAAAGCTGCCCTGTCCATGCCTATGTGAAGGATTTTTTTTTTGTCTCAGGAAGCGATTTCCCATTTCCGAGCAAAAGACTCCCAATTTTCACCATATCCCATGTCTCGTCACCTTGCCCAGTGCCCCAGGCTCTCCTCACAGATTGTGCATTGCAAAACTGAGCTCGGTGAATTCAAAGGAACTGGGAGAAAGCACCCAGTCATTTCAACAAACATTTCAGGCATTTTCCCAGCGTGGTGGAAGGAAGCCTGGTCGCAGCGACGGTGCATTCTCCTCTCGGCCAGCAGGGGTCGGCCGTGCCTCTGCGCGGACACAAAGGTGGGCAGGTGCGTAAACGCGCTCCAAATGCACCTCCAAATTTACAGCCCGAGCAGCATGCGTGTAAAATTGGCGAAGATTCGATTTCGTTTCATGTATCTTTGCTTCAGTGGAAAGAAAGGCAGGTGATTGGCTGTGCGCAGCCTCCCTGGCCTCTGGGCCTTTTTGGGGTGGCATGCTCTCCTTGCCTGGAGACAACAGCCAGAGCTACGGCCGGTGAGTGACAGGAATCAGAGGGCACTTATTTCGATGAAGCAGCACATTTCCTTCAGCCATAACATCAAAGTGTGAGAAAAGGCTGTTTTCAGGGTGCATACGCTCCCCTTTCCCTGTGGAGGAGTATTGTCACCTCCGGAGCCTTTGTTCGTTTTACAGGCACGAGTGACCTGATGCTGGGGGAACCCAGCCTGTCTGAGGGTACTGGACACAGGCCAGAACCAGGAGGCATGCCCATCACGAGCAAGGCCCATGGTGGAAGGTGGGCACCGGTATCCTGGAGGCATCCAACTCCCAGGACTTGGGCCTTGACAGGGGCAGACAACCCAGCAGTTGTTGGGGACCACCCTCCAGTGTGTGGGTGCCCTGGGATAGTGTCAGCAGCCTCAGGGCGTTTCTCAGGCCTGCTCGCTGCAGCTGGCCTGTCCATCAGCTGCTGCCATGGCAACACCGGCCTCAGGCCTCGCTGAGGGCCAGCTGGGCAGCTGAGGTTTCTTGGGACAGGCCTGAGCAAGCAAGAGGCCGCCTGTTGTCTCCATCACCTCAGAGAAAGACTGGAAGGAAGGTGGTTATGGCAGACAGGGCCTTATCTGGGCCAAACACAAAAACTGCTCCGGGGCAGGTGGTGGTCCTCTCGGCCCAAGTGTCCCTGGCCCTGGTGCAGCACCTACTCACTCACTCACCTTATGTACCCACCCAGGGCCCCAGCCTCTCTCGGTTGCTGTCATCAGCCAGGCCTGCAGGATTTGAGGCTCCAGTGATCTCATGTGCTGGAGGCTGGGACACCTCCAGCTGAGCTCTGGTAGGGACATTGAGTCAGGCCTGTCACTCTTCAGCTCGGATTACCATGTGCCCATGTGTGCACACTACTGCTTTCCACCCCAGCCGGCTCCTGTGTTCCTGCGTCCACATCTTTTCTGCAAGCTCTTGAAGAGCAGGAAGCAGCAAGGAGAAGTCCAGAAGTTGTGGAGAGACACTACATGCTACTGGGGGGGGGCTCTCTAACCACTCTACCATCTTGTTCCCCTTGGGCAAGGAGGAGAATTCTCTCAGCGTCCTGCAGAAGCAATGCACTCACAGAGAGGGGCAGGGGAGTGGGCAGTTCACAATACCTTGGATTTACATAGCACCTTTGTCTTCTAACAGGCCTCTGCCTCTGCCACCCAGAGTGGAGCTTACTCAGTGTGTGCGGCAGGGTGGGGACACTGAGGCAGAGAAGCCTAGAAGTGACCTCATGCAGATCAGTGGTGTCCTAGGCTCTTCCCCAGCGCCCTGCCGTGGAGCAGGCCCTCACTGGGCACTCACTTGGTACTTCAGGATGTAGGAGTAGAAGTTGTGGTTGGCATTCTCCAGCACCATGACGTACACTTCATCGCAGCCTGCGGTGCTGCAGTGACCTTCCCAGTAGCCCTCGGGGTTCAGGGTCAGGGGCCACGTGTCCTGTCCCTTCACCAGGGCTTTGGCGACACCATGCAGCTTCAGTTTGAAAGGGATGTTCCGGTTGGCGGGAAGCACCCCGGACAGGGGCTCCAGCAGCTCGTTGTTGGGGCCCCAGTTGCCGAAGCTCTCGGGGAACATGGGCCAACTCACCTTGCTGTTGCTACAGCACAGGAGGTAGTTGAAGACGAACACGTAGTTGCCTGCTTCCTGCCTCTTCTTCACAAAGATCTTGAGGGCAAACTTGCCGGCATGAGGCAGCTGGACTTTCAGCTCGGTCCGCTTCTCCCTGGGCAGCTGGAAGACGTGTCTCCTCTGTGTCTCCTCGGTGATGGGGCCATCGTCCCCGTGGAGGGATGCCAGGACACTGATGCCCTCCTCCACGCCGAAGCTGATGGAGCAGCGCCCATCGCTGGTGTGGACGATGGGGTCAGGGTGGGAGGGTTTCAAGATGCCCATCTGCTCCGAAAACCAGCTGGGACCCACGGGTTGGTGGAGCTCAGCTGGCAGCCGGACGCCCGGGTCTACGTAGTTACACTTGATCGTGTATTCCAGCACCGAGCTGTAGATGTCCGAGTTGCCTTTGGCGAAGATCTGCAGCTTGTGGGTGCCCATGGTGGGGGGGTACACGTCCAGCTTCATACCGTTTTTCCTGAGGCTCAGTAGTCCGTGCTCCTGCTTGCCGTTCAGCATAAACATGAAGAGGGTGGGCGCGCAGCTCTCGATGGTGATGGTGGCCTTCCCATTCACTGTGGAGAGAAAGTCGGGGGAGGTGAGGTGGGTCCATGGATGAGTCTCGGGAGGAAGAGAGCTCTGATCTCCAGTGTTCGCTTGTGTCCGCCTTGTAAATATTTTCCCCAAGGTTGTTTTCCCACTGGGATGTCACCGGACATGGGACACAGAGTGGGCACACACCCCTGGAAAGAGCTGGAAGCTGGGGTTGCTCAATAAGCATCTGCCCTCAGCCCCATGTGTTCCTTAACTCTCTCATTTCATTCACATTGCATGAAATCTTCCTGGAGGTTTGGCCTGATTCCAGAGCAGGAGAGAGGGTCACAGGGCAGGAAGGGAACCTCTTTCTCCAGGTCACACCTGTCCCCCAGCAAGGGCTCATGAACGTGCCAGCAATGGTTATGCCAGCATATGAGGGCTTCACTCCAGGAAACTGGACTCGGGCATGGAGCATTCTCCTGTTCCCCGTCTCTCTCACGCCTGCTTCTCCCACAGGGGTGCCATAGCTGTGTTTTGGAAAGTCAGTGTGTGTGCCCCTTCTGGCTCTGCCTCCCCCTTGCCTGCAGTCTCTTCTTCCTGTCTGGGTCATTGTTTCTTAGGGGCATGAGGTCAGTTTCCTGGGGTTTGCAGCTCACCTGGCTCTCCGTCTCTCCAGGACCACAAGCAAGGGCCACTGGGCTTTTCTGAGAGCCTGACTTTGTTTTCTGTCAGAAGTTGGTCACGCATCCCTGGCCCAGCAACTTGCCTGGTCTTGCTCAAAGAGAAGGCTGTCCATGGATACTATAACCCTTCCTCCCAAACCTGGTGTGGGCTCAGCTGCAGAGAGGCTGTCCTGATCCATCAGGCGACATTGACTTCCTGGAAGCCTCTCCCCTGGGCCTGGCTTTCTTCAGAGAGTTTACCACTGTTGTCATGAGTGGTGTGAGCAAGTGTGTAATCTGTCTCTCCTGGGCTGCCGGCTCTTTGGGAAGAGCCTCCTGCCTGGCCTAAAGAACTAGGAGCCGAGGTTGCTGAGTATCTGGGAAGATGTGGAGTGAGGTCCTGAGGACCACAGTGACCTGAAGGAGCCTCTGTCCTCTTTTCACTCCTGAGCACTCCCTTCCTGCACTCATTGGTTCCTCCCCATCTTGGGGCTCTCTTCCCCCCCTTTTTTGATGCCTCAGCCTCTCTTTTTTGTTCTTTTTCATCTTTACTCTTTAAAAATTTTAAAATTTTATTTATGCGTGTGTGTGTGTGTGTGTGTGTGTGTGTGCCACAATGCATGTGTAGAGGAGGTCAGAGGGAAGCTTCGAGGTATCTGTGTTCCACCCCGTTTGAGACAGGGTCTCTTTGCACTGCAAAGAAGTGTCAGTAGCTGGCCCAGGAGCTCTGGATTCTCGGGGCTCTGCCTCCATTGCCAGATGCATGAAGGAGGCAGAGCTGGTGCTTTGCCGGAAGTTGGAGGTAGGTTGACCTGCCTTGCTGAGCCTGGCTGTGTGCCAAGCTGGGCACCAAGCTGGGCCCTCAGAGAGGGATGAGAGGCAGTCTGATTACAGAAAGCCTCTGGAGGCCCAGGACTGCAGTTCTGAAACCCAACGTTTGACCCCTCAGAACCCTCAGCTTCCAAGGTCCCTTGTGGTGGGTGGAGAGCCAGTGTCAGCCCAGGCCAGCTTGGTGGGTGCCCTGCCTCGCCTCAGGGAAGCTGGTTAGAAAAAGCTGGGTCCTGCTTCCTGAAGTGATGGGTCTGAGCAAGCTGGCCGAGTTCTACCATGTCTAGGGCTTCTCGGCTCCCACTGCCTGCAAGTGTCATGCAGCCATTTCTTCAGAACTGAAACACGCCCTCTTGGACAGGAAGGAAGGCTTATAAGATTTAGGGAGACACTTAGAAAGTTGTGAGACCCACAAGGCCCCTCCCTGAGGTTTTATAATCAGGGAACACTGCTCGTTGGATCAGGAGCTCCGGGGTGCAGCTTTATTGAGTCCTCCCTCCCCCATGTAGGGTGGGTTTCTGTGAGACAGCTTTCTTAGACACCTGATAAACTCATTGGTGTACCAAGCTGGACTTGAATGAAACCATCTCTTTGGTCTGCCACCTGTACCCTATCTGGGGTTGAATAGATGTTTGTTCATGTCTCCTCAGGAAAAGTCATGTAGTAAACAGGCCCTTCCTACCAGAACTCCATCTGCCACAACCCAGCTCACTGGCTGCCTTCCTAAGGAGCTTCTCTGTAACCTCACTGGGTTGGTGACTGACACAAAGATGTCCCACACATTCTCCCCACCAGGAGTCTGAGAAAAGAACTCAGCAGGCTATCAGCTCCTATTGGAACCGAGCTGGGAGGCTGTGTGTATGCTGAGCCAGTCCAGTTTCCTCCTGAGTGAACTCACAGACTCACGAAGCTAAGGGCCTTCCAGCCCCGGCTCCTGTCTGCTGGCAATCCCATAGCATGCTGACGCACCTACTTCTTGGGTTATGCTAGTGGCTTTGGTCCCTGCCAACGTGATCTACGGAAAGTCCTGCCCTGATGGGCCAGGGAGTGGCCTTGTCTGCCTCCTGGACCCCCTCATGTACTTCTCGGTTCCTGCTGATGGTACCCTGGCCTGCTGGTTACCTGTTCGGATCATGGAGGTGTCCGGGTGGGCACTGAGCATCCCCTTGTTGTAGAACTCACTCTTGTGGTACATGTTGTTCTCAAATTGCCTCAGAGACTGGGGAGGCTTCAGCAGCTGCCAGTTCTTATTGTCTGGGAAATGGTCCTCGATGAACAGGGCAGGATGGGTGAGGAAGTAGAATTCGTTGTAGCTGGAGTGAAGGAAGAGCTGGTTAGGAGCTGTGTGGTGAACAGGCCCGATGTCCCTCCCCCAGATCTTCGAGGGGGTCCTCTGGGGTCTTCCTTTAGCTGACACCCCCATAGGCCAGGTGGTGTCATTTGAAGTCCCTCCTCATGTGGGTACTGGCAACTCCTCCCCAGTGGCTGCTTCCACACCCTGGAGCAAAGCAGGATCTGAATCCCCTTCTGAGACAGGGTCACAGCTTGAAAATGTGGCCTGCTCTCAGAGCCCTAGGGTGTCCGGGGAGAAAAAGACTCTCTGCTCTCAGTGCCAAAAAGACATGTGCAGAGAACAAGGTATGAAGGTCTGGCCTGTGTACTGGGGCAGGGAGTTAGGGCACTTTGCCTCCAATGGTCTCTTCTTGTTTCTGTCCCTGGGGAGCTGTGTGCTGCAGGGGCTCCCGGGCTCCTTGGGGCTGTGGAGAGCTAGCACTCTGGAGACCAGCTATGGAGGTTTAGCCTGGACTGGGGAGGCTTTGCTCTAGTGTTCAGAGAAGCAGAGGTGTGGGGTGAGTGTGCACATGGCTTGTGTTGGCCCCGAGTGTTGCGATTTAAGCTGCACCATCAGAGTTGAACACTTTTTCCTTGAATCAAAGGGAAGCAGAGCTGCTGATGGACTTCATAATCCATGAGAATGTCCTTCACGGCTGTAGGTTAAGGCCTGCAAGATGGCAATGGCTGAGTCTGCACTATGGTAGCCCAGGGCAGCTGGGCACCATTCACAGCGCTTCCTCCTGCCAACCATGGCCCTTCCTCTCCCCAGAGAACAGGAACCTGTGTCGGGGGGGGGGGGGAGGTTGGAAAATCCTAGCATTTGTACATCATAGTGAGGCAGTATGTAGGCAGTGACAGAGACTGCTCAGTCTTGTTTTTCCTTACCTGTGGCCTAGGGTGACACCGGGGCTCGTGGGTGTAGGTAGAAGGAGACATAGGGAGCCGGAAGAGGGGCTGAGTCAGAGGAGGCAGAGGTGGCAGGAAAGCATGGTCCCTCCCGCGTGGCCAGCTGGGGTGGGGACTCTCATTTCCCTCTCACCTGGCCTTCAACCTCGCACCCAACAACCAGATGCTGGGCAGAGCCAATACTTACAGGAAGGTGAATTTGGAGGTGGCAGTGTCCACCAGGCCACTGCCCCAGGTGCTGTCCAGCAGGTGCCATCGCCCCTCCAGGTACACAGCATTCCAGGCATGGTCAAACTCCCCAGAGAAACTCTGCCCTGTCTGGTAGCCGAAGCCCTTGGAGTAGCCAGGCACGGTCACGCACTGCACACCAGCAATCCTGGGGTGGGACATGGCTCTGAGAAGGGGCTCCTGCTGGGTCCTCCAAGGCTTTCTGCCTGGGGTCCCAGGCTGGAGGCACGTTTGCAGCCTCTTGGTTCTCTTTCCTCCTTTCTCCTATCTCTTACGGTAACCCTGCCAGTGCAGACTGGCTGCAGCCCCCGTCTGTTCCTCCCCTGAGACTGTTCAGACCACTTCTGAAATGTCTCCCTAGAGCCCGCTTGACATGATCCACGAATAGCTCTTCAGAAGGATAAAAATGAGGGCCAGAGGGAGGACAGGCTCAAGAACAGGGGCAGCAGGGAAGCCACGATGTTCTTGGAACAAAACTGACATGTAGGGGTGTGCACAGAGGCTGGGAGCCAGGGCCCTCAGGAGAGACCTGAGCCCTCTTAGCAGGCACTGTCCCCCCAAGCAAGTTTGCATGGGGTTACCTGATGGCCAGGTGCACTGCTCTGTCCAGCACTGACACAGCTGTGTCGGGCAGCTCTGGCCTTCATGAACAGGGTACAGGAAACACTGTGGTACGCTAAGATCACTCATGACTGGGCCAAGGCTGCTAGGTGAGGAGAGGAAATGTTTCACCAGACAGCCTGAGCTTTGGGTTGGCTTAATTGTGTGTGTGTGTTTGTGTGTGTGTGCATGTATGTGTGTAGAGTATTGTGGAGTGATGTGTGGTATATGCAAGTGTGTGTGAACAGATATTTGCACTGTGTGCATGGTTACAGAGCCCAGAAGAGAACTTTGCTGTCCTTCTTTACAGCTCATCTGTGTTTTCCCTTGAGACAGGCTTTCTCTTTCAGCTCAGAGTTGCTATTTTATCAGTCAGCAAGCCCCAGAAATTCTCCAGTCTCTGCTTCACCTCCTGGGTGCAGACTGGGGTTATAGGCATGCATGACCATGCTGGTTTTCTCTATGGGTTCTGGGTGCTTTCAGGCCTCCTGGGCTCTCATGCTTATGTGGCAAGTGATCATAACCAAGGAGTACTGACAGCCCTCTTCCGCTGCTCACAGGGAGCCTGGGCTATGCCGAGTGGGTTCCAGTCACTTCTGGAGACTAGCCATTGGCTACCGAACCCCTGAAGCCTGGGTTGTGGGTGCCAAAACAAAGTCCCCAATGGTCCAGCTGTCCCTGACCTGGCTGCTGAGGAATGGACAGTGTAAATAATGGTACAGCCAGTGTGACCCAGGGGAAGCTTCTGGCCCTTGCAGAGTATCTGTGGTTGAGGAAAAGATGCTCTCTCCTACCAGTTCCCCCATGGAAAACCAGTGTAATAGGCCTAGAGACTCCAGGATGCCCAGGCTGGCCTCTGATCCAATTCCCACACACTTCCCAGGCCCTGTGCAGCCCTGGACTGTGCTCAGTTTGCAGTTCAGACATCCAGTCTATTCAGTGGGGCGCCCTCTGGGGGCCGGGTTCTGCTATGATCTGCAGCCTCAGTTGCCCTAAACAGGTCATGGATTTACTATAGGGATAGCAGGATGTTTTCCTGTGAAAAGGGATGTTTAAGTAAAATTTACCAGGCTATTGGATTGACTATCACTGCTCTCTATCTACGTATCATTTGTTGCGTCATGAAGGCGAAATGTGGTGACATGATGATAAAAGATTCATGGATTCTCTTTTCCTTGCCATCTGTCCATGTGACCACAAAGCTTTTCTCCACCTGCTGAGTCATGCTGAGGCTCGTTAGGAGCACGACATTTGGTGGTCCCTGTCCTACCAACAGTGTCACAAAAGGGGTTTAGGCCTCTTGGACTCTTCAGGAATCCTATGAGATTATACTAGCTGGGCCCCACTGGATTTTCTGCTGGTAATGGTCCAAAATGAATCCCAGAACCAAAGGTCTCCCAGGGCAGGAGGCCTCAGAGCCCAGGGGAGAGGAGAGAATCAGTGTGCACACTGGGAGGACCCTCTAGTGGGCTGAGCCGGAGGGGATGCTAGCCCAAATGGGGTGGTTTTTGGGACGGGGAGACCTGAATGTCTTTATAGTCTCGAGGAACAAGTCAGAATAGAGGAGAGAACTGAGAGTGGAGTCCCAGGGGTGGCTGGAGGTATGGGTGCAAGTGAGCTTTGGACTGGGACTCAGGGTTCTGTCCTCTCAGACTGGCTGGGGAGAAAAAAAAGTGAAAAATGTTTAGGGAGGTAAGTTGTGCTTGTGACATAATGTTGAGACTCTACAATCAACATGGTGTCTCTGCATGTGAATATGCACATGCTTGGAGACAGAAGGAGGGAGAGGAGGAAGAAAAGAGGGAAGAAGAAAGAGAGAGAGCGTATGTGAGAGAGAACTTAGTCCTTCTGGCAGTGGGATTATGGGTGATTTTAATTTACTTCAAGTTTCTCTACATTTTCAATACTGATTGTGATTTACTTTCAGAATCATAAAAAACCTAGAAATGCGATTTAAATTATATTTTCAGTGAATTATTTTCCTTGTTGCCCAGAACATCTGTGTGTATTTGCTTCTAGTTTGGCATGGAGGGCTAAGGGGAGTCCTAGGAATTACGGGCTTAGGTGAATGGCTCGTTTTGCATCAAGATGAACTGGTTAGCAGATCTGCTGAGCTCTGGACATTGTGCTCGCTAGAGCTTGTCCTCTGTTCAGAGCACCTGGGATCAAGGAAGGAAGGAGGAGCGTTTAGCTCCCATCTGGTCTCCTAGTGTTGGAGTGAAGTGAGGTGGGCACCCATGTAGGTGGCCTGGACTTCCTGCTATGAGAAGCCCAGCCTGAGCAGTGCTCCAGGGAATATTCTCCCACTCAGGGATGAATGGGGGGGGATATGCTCCCAGCAAGTATGGAGCGGCAGTGAACCTCCCCCAATCCGGGAAAATTCCAGAGGAGGAAGTAGCGACTGACGAGATATCCACCTGTATTTCTCCAAGCTGGATAGGTAGCCCTCAACCTAGCTAGAAAATCAGGGACCCAGATCCAAGTCTACTGGTCACCTGCAATGCAACCTTGCCAGGCTCAGTTGGCATGAAGTGATCTCCAGGGGATGATACTCCTTTGACAGGCAGAGGAGAAGCTGGAAGGGCCGTGGGGAATGCCTGAGGCCGAAATAAGAGGAGAAAATGAACTCAGCTGTAAGCTTATGCATTGCTTGAGTATGACATGAGGGCGCTTTATTACCTGGCAGCTGTGTGCACTATGAATTGGACAGCATGAGTCATAATATAAAGCATTATTGGCAGTAGTCCATAGTTGTCATGCAAAATAAAGTAATCCATATGTATCAGACAACGATCATAGAACTAGTAGCTTTGCAAGCAGCCTCTGGTTACCAGCCAGGGTGACCCATGACCCTGTCTTGTCATTAAAAGGCCACTGACGGTGGTAAGTGGTGGACCAAGCAGGGGAGCGGGCATTAGGATACTGCACAGCAAGGCACGATACGACATGCAGCCAACAGCATAATAAAGTCTACTGCTCCCAAACAAGACTCAGTGACTGCCTTAGAGGCATTCATGTTTGGAGGAGGACTGCTCTTGGGTTGTCACTGGTATGCCACACTGGCAGCAGAGCCCTGCAATTCTGTGGAGGAGTGGGGAGAACCTTGAAGAAGGTGTCAAGGATAGAAACATCTCTACCTGCTGAATAGCTTGACCAGCCATCCCAAAATATGGCCCAAGGTCATCTAGTTAACAACCTCAAGCCGAAGAAGGTGGCCTTTCCTTTGTCAGTGCCAATGCCAGCTGGCTAATGCGGGGATGGTATCTCAAGCCACCAGACAGATGTGTGCTTGGGATACCCCGAGCAAACCGCCCTGGGGTGCCCAGAGGATCTGGAGAAGGCTGAATCCCCCATCCCCAGTAAGGACACAACAGGGTTCAGGGACCCACCCAACAATGAGACTGAAAATGGCTGTGTGGCCACTCCCTGGGGCCTGATGGAGATGGCCTAAATCAGAAGTTCAGGCAGTAACATTCCCTGGTGCCCCAGAGCTGCCGTGGCTCTCACAAATGTATTTTCTTATTGACTCAAAGAGATCTCTGGGAGGCTGGAGAGATGGCTCAGCAGTTAAGACACTTTCCTATAAAACAGAAGGACCTGAGTTCAATTCCCTAGTACCCATGTACAGCCATATGCACACAAGATGGCACATGTGTCTGGAGTTCGTTTGCTGTGGCTGGGGGCCCTGGCGTGCCCATTCTCTCTGTCTCTCTCTCTTTTCTTTCTCTCTCTCTCTGCTTGCAAATGAATAAATAAAATATTAAAAAAGATCTCTGTGTGCTAGTTTGGTGTGATATGTCTTCAGGTACTAACTGAGCAGGTGGTGGGTCAGATTGTGACTACTGTTTGATACTAAAATGGTACAGGCCGTGCTATAGGAACCATGTGATGCAGCTGTAACCAATGTGCTGCCAGGCCTCAGCAGCAGTGTGGCTAGAAGGAGGTGTGGGCAGGAGCATCCTGATCACCTTGGCCTCTGACCATAAGTGGCCTACTCTGATCATCTCTCCACATGCCTGAGAAGAAGTGGGGAAGGGAAGAAGGAATTATGCCTGCAGGAGAGGCAATGAAACATGCTTTTTTATCTTATTGGAAATAGTGTGATTTCCATACTGCAATAACACAAACAATTTATGACTTCTCCTTCACAATTTCTGTACTTGATCTCTTCTTACAAATGTAACAGTATCTCTATGTTTCTGTGATGTATTCCCACCACACTTATGGCTAGGTCACTTGTAATCCCGTAATCCCGACAATTCTCACTTCACAGCCTGTATAGAGGCCTGCACAATGTGATCTCATCAGCCTCCTCTCCAGCAGTCCAAAGGTCAGGGCTCTCATAGAGAGGCTGTCATGCTTGGGGACACACAACTAGCTAGTGGCTGTGATGGTTAAGTTTTGTTGTCAACTTGACCTTTCGAGTAATCTTGGGTGGGTCTCTGAGGATATTCACAGAAAGGCAGCTTCTCAGTAGGGGGCAGGATGTAAGGAAGCTCAAAGGAGCTAGAAGTAAACATCCTTTCCTGTGTGGGCAGTGCAGGAAGGAAATTCCAGAGACTCAGGAAGCCATTAAGTCTGGGATAGAATTGCAAGACTCCACCCTAAAGCTATATAAAGGTAAAAGAATTCTCTCCTTGCCCTCCTTCCTGTTCCTTGTTCTGTGTGTGTGGTGTTGGTGATGGGTTTCTCTCTCTGCTTGGACCTGTGAAAGGGGAGCAGCCTTTTATTTTGCATTCTGGAACTTCCCCTGTATCTATAGCTACAAATAAATCCTTTCCTCCCAAAAACTGTGCCTGGTTTGAAGATTCATCCCAGTGGCGTGTGGCTGACTACAGTGGCTGAAGTGAAATTAGGGTGCAGCTTTCCCCAGGCACAGGCCAGGAGCTCTGGAATTACACCAGGCCTTTGGCAAACCAAGATTTTTTAAAAATGTAAACCTGTGCCTGCACATAGAGTAAAATTAAATATGGTTTGCCAAAGCTGAATAGAAATATTTTATGAAAAGATATCTAGAACTCATCTGTCCATCCTCCTTGGTGTGTCTCTAAGGTAGGGCAAGTGTGGTAGTTTGAATGTAACAGACTCAGGTGATTTTCATTCAATTTCTACTTGAGCCCTAGCAGACCGATCCTTGATACAGAGGGATGTCATGGGGATGGAATTTATTGTCTAGCCCTAAGGTGCATTTGGGGTGGATCTGAATTCCAGCCCAAAGGTGTGCAGAGCAGTTTAGTGGTTTGTGCTTGCTGGTAGTGCTGGCTGTTTGGTTGTTTCTCTCTGCTTGAATCTATGAATGGGAGTCAGTTTATTCTGCCATTGATGGGACTTCCCCCGGATTCATAAGCTTGAAAGGAATCCCTTCCTCCATAAATTGTGTCTGGTTGGATGTTTGTCCCAGCACCACGAAGCTGACAACATGGAGTCAGATGTCTTCCATGAAAAAGTCACATTTGACAATAATTTAGTTTGTCAAGCTGTGCCTGGTACTGTAGGCCTGTAATCCCGGCTATATAGGAGGCTGAGTCAGGAGACTCACAAGTTCAAGGTTTGAATGAGCTACAGAGTGGGTTGAAGATCAGCCTGGGTAACTTAGTGAGAGCCTGTGTTTTAAAAAAGCTGGGCTACAGCTCAGTGGTAGCATCCATGACTGTTGTGAGCAAGGCCCTGAGCTTAGCCCAGTACCACTGAAAAAGAAGCGATTCCTCTTCTGGGGAACATGTATCTCCCCAGAGGCTTGGGTGGCCACTTCTCATCTTTTGGGGCATTTGGAACCCAGTGATGCTTTGGGACCTCGGGTTGTGCTGACCAAGCACCATCTGAGCCTGTTTGCCTCTGTCCTTGCTTTCCATGACAGCTGGGGATGGATGGAAATCCAGCTGACACATGATTGCTGACAACCAGCCCATTCAGTGTCAAAGCCTCAGACTGGTAATAAACTCCTGGTTATCCAAAAGCTCTGGAAAATCTGCTAGGCAGCAGTGCTAGAGCCTTGATAACAGGGGAAGCGAGAATTTCCAGGAGGCTGACTCAGTGGCAGGAGCCTGGGGAATTAACCTCAGCCCCTGCAAGGAGATGAGGCGAAATCAATGAAGGCTGTGGGCAATTGTGGCAAAAGGAGAGACAGCAATGCCCAAATGATGAAAATCACAAAGAAACCGGACCAGCGATTGTGCTAATGAAACAGTAACTTGGGGAAGACAATGAGGAAATAATGATGGCAAGAAGTATACAAATTTCCTACAAAATCACTTTATTAAATCAGTCTTTAATGATGCTAGAGGAAGAATGTATAAGCAGGAAGTAATGATGGCCCAGTGAGTACAAGTCTTGGCAAGAGGCTACCTTGATAACCTAGCAGGCCTAAATCAGCAAGTGTGGATTGCATGTCTTCCATTATTAAGGAATCAGCTAATGAATTTGCCAAACTTTTGGCAGTTATTTCAGAGGTAGAGGGAATTAGGGAAGCGATGCATGAATGTGTTACTGATCTTCAAAGCAAACATTAAAGGAATTTGTGGAACTGCGAGCTATTGTTACACAACCTAGGCAGTGTGAGGAATTTTGTGCATGGCCAAAAATGAACTTTAACTGATGCGAAATGTCGGGAATGTATTTTAATGATCAGCTGCAGGCCAGGATATGACCATTGTTAAGTATCTGAATCAGGCCAGAAAGCTGACAGGTCCATTCAAGGCAAGTGTCAGTTTTCTGAATCTTTGGGCTGGCACAGCCTGTAGGAAAGTTCCACAGAGCAAGAATGCTTCTCTACTTGAGGAAGACAGGAAAGAACTCCGAGAGGTGAGCCGAAAAGGTGAGGGAAGTTGGGAAAAGTGGAGAGCTGGGCCAGAAGGCTTGGGCAGTTTAGGGTCCAGGTACATATCTGGGCTTGGAAGTGGTGATGGGGGTTGGGAGGCAGGACAGCTGAGAGTTAGGCCAGACTCCAAAGTCAGGTGAGAAACCCCCAAACTGCCTGTTCTCACTCAGTCCGACTGTCCTGCCGTGCAGGCAATGTGGCCCCCAATATAGAGATGGAAACACTGGGGCTTTGAAAGTCCCAGTCAGTCAGGGACAAAGCCCAGGTCTTTCTAGTTTTACATATGGCACTCGACGGCATGCTAGGAAGCTCATACGAAATAAAGAAGCACTCATGAACAAAAAACAACAAAGCAAAATGAAACACAAAAAGTTTTTTCAAATTTGCAAATTTAGATAAAAACAATTATATTTTGAAAGATGCCCGTCATGCAAGGCCCTGAAAATACACCGGTGTGTTACTTTGTTATTTAGGAGAGAACACACAAGGCTGAGAGGAACATCTTGTTATCTGGTGTCTACTGAGGGTCTATTGTGTGTGGGATTCTCAGCTGGATATTCATAGGAGAGGCAGAAAGAGAAGGAACAAAAAGACATCCCTTAAGACTTAAGAAAGAAAGGAACACAGGGAAGGCCCATTTGCTTAGATTGAAGTCTGGAAAAGAATATGATGAATGTCACCAATGTCATCTTTCAGTAGTGGAATTTATAAATTTTGTACAAAGAGCTAGTTTTAATAAATCTAAAACATTTATTAGTAGAGCACTGTGGTACACACCTGTAATCTCAGCACTTAGGAAGCTAGCCTCGGCTATAGAGTGAATTCAAGGCCAGCCTGAGCTATATAGCCAGACCTTGTCTTAAAAAGCCATGGACTGAGGATGTAGCTCAGTGGTAGAACACTTGCCTACCAAGTGCAAGGCTCTGGGTTCGATTCCCTAGCACTGTCCAAAATCAAAGCTATTAGAAGTGTGAATAAGGTGTACAGGCAACAGAGGAGGGACGGGGTGGGACCTTGTGGTGGGGAATGTGGAGACCGAAATGTGTGTGGTGTTGAGTGATGCAGGGCTGAAGAGGTGGCTGATATCAGATTTTAGAGTCCTTTTAGGACTGTGTTATTCCCGGGCCAGGGAAGCCTGGGCGGGGAGGCCCAAAGGAAGAGGGAGGTACCTGTCTTGCACCAGGGATGGGCCGTGGGACTATGAGGTGGAGAGGGCTGCTGCCGAGCGGGTATAACCTGACCTGGTTGCCTCCAAGGTCAGGTCTCAGAGTTGGGCCGAAAAGGTGAGGGAAGTTGGGAAAAGTGGAGAGCTGGGCCAGAAGGCTTGGGCAACTTAGGGTCCAGGTATGTATCTGTGCTTGGAAGTGGTGATGGGGGCTGGGAGGCAGTACAGCTGAGAGTTAGGCCAGGCAAAGGTCTCCCAAGTCAGAGTACCCTGTGGTCACCTCATGATGTTGAGACATCAGAGTTGCTGGCCTGGTTTGATGAATGCCACCTGCAGCCTTGGTGGTTGACACTGGGGCCTGAGAAGACCTACCCAGCCTAGACACTCATTTCCTGGGAAAGGGGATCTGTGGTGCCCCGGGCAGCCAGCTTGTTTCCTAGGGGAACCCAGAAGATCTAAGGAGAGCACAGGAAGGAAGAAGTGGGAAGTCAGCTGCGCTTCCCAACCTTGAGCCTGTCTTCTGTTACCAGGAAGCAAAACAGCCTATTCTACTCACGCCGACCAGTTGACCCTGGAAGCAGACCCCCAAGACACTGAGAACCATCACCTGCTTACCTAGCTTTGCAGCGGATGAATCTTTTCAGCTATATCTTTTGTGTCACCCCAACCTGCCCACAGGGCAGCCTTTCCAAGTCCCCTTGGCACCAGCAGCTACTGCTCTGGCGCTCCCAGGCCTGCCATTCTTTTAACCTTCAGCTGCAGGGAAATGGGAGAAGGCAGGAAAGGGGCTTTTTATAACCAAATTATCTGTGTGCATTTATCTGCCATTATGTTAATGCATCACAAAGCCAGCAGATGGTACAAAGTCAATTATGCTGGCATTAAAAAAGGGAGAAATTGACCTTTTCAGAACTCACTTGGATTCCAGAGCCGAGTTTGCAAACTCGGGTCTCAGGCCTGGCATGGGGAAAAAGCACACAGGGCTGTGGATGAGAAGGATGGGGTCGATGAGAGCCTGGGGACTCTGCTGCCCGTCGTCATACCTGCACATTCTCTCAAAGAGTCCCGCATAGCCATCACAGTTGGTCTTCTGGGTCCGAAGGATGTCAGTGGGTTTGAAGGCCTGTCGGTTCTTCTCCTGAGCAGCCTCGATGTCATACTCTGGAGGGCAGAGGAGGGGGCCGTGAGGATACAGGGTCTTTAGGTGACTGAGGAGGGTGCAGAGAGGAGAGGTGGCTTCAGTACTCACAGCAGTGTCCCTACCCCCAGCTGCCCTTGGGGCTTCAGATGGCCCCAAAGCAACAGTGTGATGAATGGAACCAAGCTCCTAACCTAGCAGATCTAGGATGCAGCATCTTTTATGAAGGCAGCAAGAGGAAGACTCAGGCCAAAGCAAGCAGAGAGCTGGCTCCTAGGGACCGAAGGGGTCTGTGTGCACGCATGGGCTTGCAGCCGCAAACATGTCCCACCGAGTGTGCGATTGCTGATCCTTTAAGACCAGGCATGTGGTGTTGGCATGGGTGCAGGTGACCCTTCAGGCCCAGTGAAGTGAGTATATGTTCTAAGCTGACCTGGAGGACAAAGGAAGGAGCCCAGGAACTGGATATTCTTCATGTCAAAGGACTAGGGATCCACTTCACATTTGGCCCCCACCATCTCTTTATTTGAAGGCCTTGACAAGGGGCAACATGCCCTTGACAATCCCCTCTGCGAAATTCCCAAGGCTGTCCCCTGCAAAGAGGTGGGCAGCTGCTCAGGCCCAGATCCCCTGAGCTCTGAGAAACTGGGACTGGGCTCAGATCAGCGGCAGAGGTCACCAGTGTGTCAACAGGAAGCAGGGAGGTGAGAACTGTCCTAGGTCACATTGGTATTTTATGATGTTGTCCTAGCTTTTTAACGAGCCGAGACTCTCTTCAACCTGTGGTCACCCTTCCTGGAGATGGCATGTCCCGGGTTCTTGTCTCTGTGGAGCAGACTCACTAGGAAGCCTGGACCAAGGGAAAGCAGCTGCTCTAGAGGTCAGTTTACCCAGGTTGGTCTTTGGTTACTTGATCCAGATACTAGGAAGCCCATCTCCTCTCCCTTCCCACTGACTCCTCACACTGGTGATGAAAGTCTCCTGGCGTGCTGCCCTGGTGGCCTACCTATGTGGTGGCAGATCCAGATCCAGATGACACGGACCCTTTCCAGATCACTGTGGGCCTCCTGGAGCAGGTCACTCACCAGCTCATCCAGGCCACTCTTGACTGTCACCTGGAGAGCAGACAGGGCATGCTGCATGGGGTGTGGAGGAGCGGGAGCCACTCTTCCTCCACACAGGAAAGCCAGAGGAGAGGCATCCAGGGGTGGAGGCTCCAGGTGGCAAATCCCATGAAAGTGGGGGAGATGGACAGGGCAGGTGCTGCGAGCCAGCTGGATCAATTTAGCTTTCCTCTCTCAATCTGGGGCCAGGCTCTGGCCATGGCTAATTCAACCAACAAGCTATGGATTTAACACATCCTTAGAGAAATTCCAATACATATTCTGAAGATTAAATCCTTATCAGGTATCTGTTTCACAATTCTTCCCTTTGTTTCTTTTCTTTTTAAAATAGTTTGTTTGTTTATTTATTTATTTGCAAGCAAAGAGAAATAGAGGGAAGAGAGACAGAGAGAATGGGCATGTCAGGACCTCCAGACACTGCAAATGGATTCCAGATGAATGTACCAGTCGGTGCATCTGGCTGTCCGTAGACACTGGGGAACTGAACCCAGGTCATTAGTCTTTGCAGTCAAGCACCTTAACCGCTGAGCCATCTCTCCAGGCCTGTTTCTTTTCTTTGAGTGTGTGTGTGTGCTTGCTCATACTTACATGTGAGTGGGTGTGCGTGTGTGCAAGTGAGTGTGGAAGCCAAAGATTAACATTGGTTGTCTTCCTTAATACTCTTTACCTTCTTCTTGGAGACAGGGCTCCTCCTAATCTCAGCCTTGGGATTCTCCACACAGCATTTCCCATGGGTGCTGAGATCCAAACTCAGGTCCTCATGCTTGTGGGACAAGTGCTTTACCCTCTGAGCCACCTCTCCACTCTCCCTTCTGTTTTCTTTTGAATGTTCTTGCTTTTATATGACTGTGTGGTGTGTTTGTGTGTCCCATATCAGCACATATGTGCACATCCTCCTGTACTGCTCTTGTTTCATTTCCTTGAGATGGCACCTCTCACTGAATCTGCAGCGGTTCTGCTCTTTGGTCAGCAAGCTCCAGCAATTCTCCCTGCTCCACTGCCACCCAGCACGGGGTTATAGATGTGTGGCCCCTGGCTTCTTGCTGGGGATCAAACAGATGTTCTCATGTTTATTTAACAACTGTTCTTACCCACTGAGCCTTATCCTCAGCTCCTTCTTTTTGTTTCTTATTAAGATCCTTTAAAATACATCCTAAGTATATATTAAATATATCAATGTATACATAGCTATAATGGGAAAACCAGTCTTCAAATTCATACTGATTTGCAAGGGGCTCCAACTGGCCAAAGATAGTTTAAAAAAGGAACAAGTCTGAAAGATCCACATTTTCTGGCATGAGTCTTAGCCACCGAGCCACACCCCAGGCCCAGATTCACATTCTCTAATTTCAAAACCTACTATGAAGATAATCAAAGCAGCTTTGTACTAGCATAAGGATCATGCTGACCATGGACTAGAACGGAGAGCTGGGAAATAAACCCAAGTCGATTCAACAGGGGAAAGGATAGTGTTTTTAACAAGTGCTGCTGGAACAACTAGATTTCCACATGCAAAAAGATGATGTTGGACTTCTATCTTATATCATATTCAAACATCAACTCAAAATGGATCAAGAACCCAAATATACGGGCTGGTGAGATGGCCTAGCGGTTAAGGCACTTGCCTCTGGTGCCTAAGGCCCCCGGGTTTAATTCCCCAGGACCCACATAAGCCAGACCCACAAGGTGCTGGCCCTGGTTGTCTCTGTCTCTGTCTCTCTCTTTCTGTCTGTCTGTCTCTCTGTATCTCTCTGCTTGAAAATGAATAAATAAAATATTTTAAAAAGAACCCAAATATAAGAACTTAAGCCATAAAGCTTCAGTGAAAACATTAAGATCTTGGATTGGATGCATTTCTCAAGAAATTAAGCAGAGCAGTACCATACAACCCGGCAGCTTCACTCTGGGGTGTTCCACCCACACTGAAGACAAAGGCTCAAGCAGATAGGTATCCATCCATTTCCGCTATAGAACTATTCTCACAACAACAGCTCAAGCACCCTCTCCTGGATGAATGGATACATATGATATATATGATGTGACATACACCTTCAATAGAATGTAATTCAACCAGGGAAAGGAGGGATTCGGTTCCTTACATGCTACCACCTGCTGTGAAGTGAAATAAGTCGGGCAAAGGACAGGTATTGTGTGTCTTCATTATGATGAAATATGGGACCAGCTCTTCCTAGACTGTGGGCCCAGCTGAGAGGCTGGGCTGGGCTGGAAGTCATGACAATAAGAGAGTTTTTGATTGGAATGATGAAAGGACTTTAGAAACAGTGGTGATGGCGCTGCAATACTGAGATGTAATTAATGCCAGTGACTCATGCACTTAAAAATGATTCAAATAGCACATTTTATGCCATGCATATTTTATCATGACAACAACTACAATAATGTCAATAAAGAAAAACACATGTTGACCTCTTCTGGGGTTTCTGTAGGGGAGTCAGGGTTGAGGTTGCTGGGAAGGCAGCCATGATGCTGCCCAACCTTCTAGAACCTGGGGCACGTGCTACTCAAGGCTATGTGCCCACCCCCACCCAGTCCCACTGTGCAAACACTCCTGAGCTTGCTTGCTCACTCATTCTCCAGCTCCTGGCCTCTCCCTAAGCACCAGAAATACATCTGACAGCTTCTTTCACCTACTCTCCCAGCCTCTGTCTTGTGCTCCGTCTTCTCTTATTTCCAGCCTTAACTCCATGGTTTTTGTCTCTACCCCTCTCCCAGGGCCTAGGATGCTCTGACACATAGCAGGCCCACACTGCAGCCTGGAGTCCTGACTTCCATGTTGAGGATCTGTTTCCTTGGCCCTCCCCCACTTGCTCTGGCTAACCATTGTTCTGGGGCTGGGTCTGTGGCCTCAGCTGGGTTTCTAGCATTGCACTCTGTCCCAGCCCTTCTGGTATTGGTCACCAAGTGCCCTGCCTTCCTTAGTCTCCAGACTGCACCCCTCCCTCTCAGTACATGGCTGGGTTTCAGCCGCCCATGAGGCCAGGCAGACCTTGGTTATTGACAGATCTTCCTCCTGCTCGGTCACCTCTATTACAGTCTTGGTTCAGACCACCTGCCTCTGCTTGAACAGCCCTTCTGGGTCAGTGCCCTCTCTCTCCTGGCCTCTGCTGCCCTGTGCTTTTCTGCTCTCCTCAGTTCTACATGGGAGCTTCCATTTTCTCCTGCCAACCTACATATTCGGTCCATCCTCAACTCCCTGGTGTTCGGCTGAGGCAGTTCCTTTAGCCCTTTATTTGCTTCTCACACTTAGCACAGACCAGCTCAGACTAGACAGGAGGAGGTCGTGGCAGCTCACACTTTATAGAGATGAGCGTGTGTGAGGTTATGGTGGCTTTGACCATCTGCTTCTATGGTCTCCTCCCATCTTCTTCCTCCCTTCCTCCATGGCCTGGATGCTGATAAAGCTCAACACCAGTGCTACCCAGATGACAGGGCAGGGCTGGCTAGACGAGCCTGTCAGTGGAGAGGCTCCAGGGTGGTGGCAGGGCGGGAATGGAATGACTCTTGGTATTGGGTTTGGGCCTGCCAATTTGAGGCTTTTGTTCCCCATTTCTACTGTTGTGATTTCAACGTCAGATGTCCCCCCTTAGGCTCATGTGTTCAAGCACTTGGATCTCAGATGGTGGCCCTGTTTTGAAAGGCTGTGGAACCATTAGCAGCAGGCAGAGCCTTGCTGAAGGAAGTGAGTCACCCGAAGGGAAGACCTCTAGGTTTTATAGCCTGGGCCCACTTCCTGTCTGCTCTTTGTTCCTGACTGTGGATGCAAAGTAACCAACCACCTCATGTTCCTGCCACCATGCCTTCCCCACCATGGCAGACCCTTCCCCTCGATCCGTAAGTTCAAACAAATCCTCTTCCTTTAAGTTGCTTCTTGTCATTGGTCACAGCAGTGAGGAGAAGAACTAGTACACATGCACTGTGAAAGACACTCTTGGGCCATCCATCCGGGTGGCCCAGGGATGGCCCAGGACATGTGCAGAAGAGACCTGTGGGGCTTCTGGCTGCCCTGATTTGGGTAACTCCAAGCCAACTTTGGGTGCCCTTAGCCAAAGGAGCCAGTTCTCCTACCTGTGAGGCATAGGCGTCCAGTTTCTCAAACTGCTGCAGGTCCAGGGACATGGATTTCAAGCTTGACCTATCCCAGGGGTAGGCTGGAAACACAGAGAAGACAGGTTAGCAGAGACCCATTGAGGAGGGCTGCTTGGCCCAGGCCTCGTCACCTTTTGGAGGAGACATGAGTACTCAACTTTTAACCCACTTCCCAAAGCCTGAAACACTCATTCCAAGAGCTGTACCTCTAAGAAGGGTTCCTGGATCAAAGTTGTTTGGGAACTATAACAATTCTTATGGTCCTCTTGGAGTCCCACAGGGAGCATAAGACTATTTGTAGACCCTGGAGAGTTAGTATTAAAGAAACGTCTACCTTAACCTCGGCTGATACAGCAGTGCCCAGACATGTTAGTGATAGAATTCCCTTCTCCCTGACATTTAGTTGTTTTTTCAGCTTTCTGTAAGAAGTGTCCAGCCAGTGCCGTTGGGTCTTGATGTAAGGGAGGCCCCATGGTCATGTACTTGGGGTAAGGTACCACAGAGAAGGCTGGGTGCAAGAGAGAATGGCAGGGTCAGCTCTCTGGGTCCCATAAAAGGCCCCCTGCCTGGAGATTGGACTTTGAGTCAGGTTGTAGGGACAGAAAAGAAGAAAGAGAACTCGAGACTGATGCTTCCCCAGTGGGCACAGGGGAGCCCAGTTGGTGCTGAGAGGCAGTTGGGAAGTAGATCTAGAACTCTGGGGCCAGTACCATCCTGACTCCTGCTCACCCCTCTGGAGTTGGAGCTGGGATTTCTTGATGATGAGATGGTGATCAACCCTAGTCTATCCTCAGTCCAAAGACAGCCACACTCCAGTCAGGGTCGGGGTACCCTGGCAAACTCCTGCTGAGCCCCTCCCCACTTCTCAATGCCCTTCCTTCCTCAGACTGTCACTTCTGAAAGAAGCTCTCAGGGTGACTTAAGTGGACACGAGAGTGGACTTCCACATCAAACAGATTTCCGCCCAGCATAACTCTTCTCTTTTCCCTATTTAGAAGAAGAAAGGCATTTCTAAAATGGGATTGAATACCCTACTTTACTACTATCCCCCTCCTTGGTTCCATTTAAAAATATATAATAGTTTGTATTAAAAATACCCATGATTTATGCCTCATTAATTCTGTCTGAAAAGATCATATAGGATCCAAATAGGATTTTGTAGAAATACATTTAAAACACCAGTGATATTAACTAAATTATTCTAACTCTAAAGCAAAACTGCAGGAGGACGTGCTGAGCTGCACAGAGCCTTAGATGGCATCTGGCCTACGAGGGAAACCGAGGCCTAGAGGAGACACAAATGAGGGGGAAATGGAGGACTTCAGTCCAGACCGTTTAACCATTCAGTGTTTCTCCATCTGCCTCCACCTGCTACTCGTGTGCCCCACCTTACAGACCTTTGCACTCCATTTTTACTTTCACTTGAGTTATTTTTGCAGTGTTGAGGATCAAACCTAGCACATGAGAGGCAAACATTCAACCATTGAGCTATATTCCCAGACTTCACTTAAGGGTAACATTGTTTGGAATTCTTTTGTTAGTGCTTCCCATAGCAAACTGATTAACTGAAGGTTAATCTTTAGCTTTTGGATGACATCTGTGGTGGTTTGATTCAGGTGTCCCCCATAAACTTATGTGTTCTGAATGCCAGATCCCCAGTTGGTGGCAATCTGGGAATTGGAGCCTCCTGGAACAGTGTATTATTGGGGGCAGGTTTATGGGGGTTACAGCTAGCTTCCCCTTGCCAGTGTTTGGCACACTCTCCTGCTGCTGTTGTCTGCCTGGTGTTGGCCAGGAGGTGATGTCCAGCCTCTGCTCATGGCATTGTTTTCCTCTGCCATGACAGAGCTTCCCCTGGAGTCTGTAAGCATAATAAACCTATTCCTCCACAAGCTGCTTTTGGTTGGGTTCTTTCTGCCAGCAATGAGAAAGCTGAGTGCAACAACATCTAACATGTGAGCTTTTTCCTTCTCCACCTGTGTCCATGGCAGACATTGTTAATTAGTCATGACACCCTTCCCCCAAACCTACAGGTAGTACCACATATTTAATGTCCCAAGAAGCCAGTGCCAACTGGAGACTGGCCTGTGATGCTGACTCAACGTTTCCTGGCAAATGACCCAGGAGAAGGCCTGGAACTTACCATGGGCATCTTTCCCTCCAGGTTGCCGGGGTCTTGTGTTTCCATTTTTGTCCCCTTGTAGACCTATAATATCGCAAAGGTCAGAGGAAACAGAAAAGCAAGCACTGATGACTCTAGGTGGTAGGCTTTGCTTCTGGTCCCCCTCACTCTCCTTCTCACCAGATCCTTGCTCCCACCCCCACCCACTGAAGCTGCTGGAATTTCCATGTGGTCTGGTCTGGTGGGACAGAGAGGGCTGGAAACAGGACTGAATGACAGGAAAGAGACCTTCGGTCTTCAAGTGGACTGAGAGTGTGCCGCCACCTTAACTCTGTGCTATGCGGCAGGCTCACCTGGAGCCTGGGTTCCAGCTGCCTCTGTCTTCTGGGAGCACCTAGCTGGGGATCTGAGCATATGAGTCAATTCTCAGATAACTGCAGGATGAGAGCGGACCGTGGGAAAAAAGGAAAAGAGAGGACAGAAACCATCTGGATGAACCCTGAGGCCCAGTGAGCTCGAGAAGTTCTCAAAGGGTGACTGAATCCTTGAATTCAGGATGGTTATGGCAGAATGGTGCTAAGTAGAGTCCTTGGGCAAGAAGAGAAGGATCTTTTCCTGCTGATTTGAGGCCAGGTCATGTCTCTTATGGAACCATGTGAGTTGGGGGTAGGGATGTAAGGCTGGTGGCAGGTGGTTTATGCCCCTAGAAGGCACTTTAGGCGGTCAATATAACAATGAAAAGTTGCAAATGTGCATAAAACATTCTGAGAAACAGTGGGCCTTTTGTTTCTGGTCTTTGCTTTGTTTCCACCTACCTCTGATGGAGTCAAGAGTATTGTGAGCTTACTGTATCTTCCCCTGGGCTTTAGTTTTGCTATTTTACAACAAATATCTGGGGAGAGGTGTACTTATTTTCTTCTTTTTCTATATGAAGAAATTGAATTAAAAAAACAACAACAGATTAAGCCATTTGCCCAAGACCACACAGTTGAGAAGTGAATCCAAGTGAATCCACCCAGGATTGCCTTCCTGGGGTTCTAACTGCTGAGGACCACAGGGACAGACAGTCTCAGAGGAGGAGTTTCGCCTATTGAGTGGATGTGGGGTGACATGTGCCTTGCTGCCCTTCACGAGGCCCCTCTTTAGCCATTTCGATGTGCATGTGCAGAGTGATGATGAGAAGCCTCATGGTCCTGCCTGGGCACCCATGGACAGTAGTACTGTGGCAAAGACCACAGGCTTCAGGGTTCGATGTGGAGTCTGACCTGCCTTCAGGCTGGGTAACAGTTCTGAGCCTCCCTTTGCTGACCTGAAAATCATGGGGCTGATACTAGCAAATGTTAAGACATCACAAAATTAATGCATAGAAAGTACTTACCATTGCACATGATGTATTTTTGGGAGTCAGCAAATGTTATCACAACACTCTTGTGAGGAAATGCACCTTTAGCTACATGTTCTGTCACCCAGGCCCAATTCCAGAGTTAGAAGGACAGTGGAAGCTAGGTGTTGTGATTTGAATGGGAAACATGTCCCAATTTCTCTCGTGTTGGAGCACTCGGTCCCCGGTGGTGGTACTACTCTGGAAGTGTGGCCTTGCTGGAGGAAGTGGGTCACCGAGGGCAGGCCTTGAATTTACAGCTCAGCCTCACTTCCTATCTGTCCTCTGCTTCCTCTTCCATCAAGATGTGAAGAGGTGAGAAGTTCCAGATGCCCACTTCTGCCATCGTGGAGCCACCTGCTGCCCTGCCTTCCCCTTCACGATGGACTTTCTCTCCTCAAGCTAAGTTTAACTTTAAGTTGCATCTTTGGTCACAGGCACAGAAAAGTAATGAACTCAATGGTTATGGACAAAATGTCTTGCTTCTAGCTTTTCCTCATTCATAGACTCTTCCTCTCTCCTCCTCTCTCAGAAGATGCAACTCAGAAGAAGACCCCAGGCCGCTACCCTCCATCCTTCTTGCCTGCCCTCTACTGCTATAAAGATGTACGTACGTTTAGCCAAGGAGAACTTCTTGAGCAGCTGGGGCACAGTGTCTCGGGGATGAACCTCTACAGTCAGCTGTGTCCCTGCAAAGGAGGTGGTGACATCTTCAGCCAAATGCTACCAGGGAGGGAACATTCCCCCATGACAGATGTTCAAACAGCAAAGCATAGTTTGTTTCAGAGCTTTCTTTTGAAAATACAAAGAATTGTTATAAACCAACAAACCAAGCAGTTTTTGGATCTAAGCAGATTGGTGGAAATCTCTCTCTCTCTCTCTCTCTCTCTCTCTCTCTCTCTCTCTCTCTCTGAATGGCAACATCCACCCTGGACAGAATGTGTGGGAAAACCATCTGTGAAGTCAGCCATAGGTGATGGGAAGGAAGACCAAGATGTAAGACATCATCAAGTTAACAGTGAGTTTATTCTTCCTCCTCTGACATCACTAAGACTTGACTTCCAAGCCCAGAAGTATACAATTGCTATGGAGGAATAACACTTGAGTGAAACACACTTTATACCCAAGGAATGAGATCCCCAAGAGTCAGAGGAAAAAGGAGTCATGCCATGCCATTGTGTTTTCTCTTTTTCTTAGTTTTCTGACAAAGCTCTCTGGAAATTATGCTGGCAAGAGTGACATTAGTGGCCAGCTAGACAGCTAAGTTTGTTGTTTTTTTTTTCCTGTCCTGCAAGAGAATTATGATTCTCTTGAACGAGTGAGGAGAAAATATGCAAATACTCCTCTTTCTTTCTCCTGCTGATTGGCCCCAATACAGATACAGTTAGAGAAAGAGTGAGGAAATCAAAGCCTCAGCTCTTTGGCCATCGGATCAGGAAGTGAGTCCTGAAGGGGAGGGAACTCAGGGAGCACACCTATAAAGTTGCAGAGCAGCTCCCATGGTCACTTCTGAGCTATGCTTTGCAGATGTCACTCTGGCTGTCATACTACAGCATTTTGAGAACTAAACTCTGGAAAGGACAATGTCCCCGTTGCAGACTGGCCACTTGGTGGTACACATGCAGGACACACCTGTGGGGCACTATAAAATTCGTATAAAATTTACTCAGCAGAATACCAGGAAATCTCAATTTGAAAAGAGAAAGATAGCCAACCGATGTCAATCCCATATAGCACAGATTTAAGTCAGACAATGACTTTAAAATAGCTGTGCTCCAAAAAGCGAGGACAAATAATTTTGAAATAAATGGAAAGATACAAAACTATTAAGAAAATGAAGATATAAAGAAGGATCAAGTGAGATTTTAGCACTGAACTATAAAACACTGAAATAATGTCTCTGGATTTGCTCAACAGGAGAGTAGAGAGGCCCAAGGAAAGGGCTAGAGGATTGGAAGAGCGGCCAATAGACATGAGCCAGTTTGGATGATGGAGAAAGTGAACAATTTTACATGTCATCTCGATGACATGTAAAGTCTATTATGCATGTCACTGAAACCTCAGAAAAAGAAGAGAAATAATGTGGGTAAAAATATTTGAAGAAATAACAAACTATTGGACTTTGGTGAAAGGCATACATAAATTTATATACATTCAACCTCAGTGGATCCCAAACCAGATAAACTCAAGGCCATCCAGACACATTGTAATCACACTTTTAAAGTAAAAAAATCTTGAAAATAGCCCAGGAAGAATGAGGCATTGTGTGCAGAATTGTTCCAGATTTCTCATCAGAAGACATGTCAGAAGGATGTGGAATATTTTTAAAATACTGAAACAAATGAACTGTCAACAAAGAATTTTCTGTCCAATCATTCAAGAATGAAATAAAATAAAGACATTTTTAGATACAGTGAAAACAAGAGAATTTGCTAGATTGCTCTAAAAGAAATGATCATGGAAATTCTATAGAATTGACGGTATTATTTTTGGTAATTAGGGGACATTTTTTCTCTCTTCCCCTGTTTTTTTTGTAAGGTAATTTGTTATTGTTTATAAAGGTTTCAAGTTATCAGTTCCACCAGCATCTTTGAAGCCTCAATTTCCCTCAGCAAGAGAGAATATGAAGTAAAATCAACCAAAATAAATTTTAAAGTACAAAATTTTTTAAACCAGGGAATAGGAATACCAAAGAAATGTGTTACAACAAGGAAAAAAAAGAGTTCTAAAAAAATAGAAAAAAGAAACGATAAATATCTATATCAACTACTTTTTCTTTTATGTTTTCCAATTGAAAGCAATTATTTTTTAAAAATATTTTATTTATTCATTCATTTATTCATTCATAAAAATAGAAAGTAACCTGAATATTTCCAAGTATTTGAAAATTAGGCAATATACTTCCATAGAGTTCTGCCAAAAATAGAGTCTCAGGGGAAATTAGAAAAGATGTTGAACTCCGCAAAAATCGAAATACAATCTCAAAGTGTGTGAGATGAAGCCAAGCAGTGCTTTGAGGGCAATGTATAACATTCCCTTCACAGACCAGGATGGAGCAAAGGTCGTAAATCATTAATCTATGCTTCTATTTTAGCAGAAAATCAAATCTAAGGCAAGAAGAAGGAAGATAATGATAAAATTGGAGAGTAAATCAGTAAAATCAAAAATAATTTAGAAAAACCTATGCAGTCTGTTGTGGGAAAAAAGTTATCGACAGTCTTAACCAGCAGTGGACCCTGTAAGCATTACGGTTGGATAACCAGGTCAGATGTACCAGCCGGTGCAGTGTGGCATGCCTGTTATAGGGGAAACCAACTGCTCTCTGATGGGACCGGAGGATCCCACCTGGGAGGCAATTCCTGCCTAGTATTCAAACTCCAGTGAAAAGTCTATGGCTGGGGAGCTTTCCTAGTGGGAAAACTACTACTGTTGCCTGGATAAATGGAGATATTTTGATCACCTAACTGCCCTCTGAACACTTATGTTTATGCCCATATATTAATGCTACTCTCACTTTTCGTTAGAGAAGCTTCTCTTTTCAGATGGCAGTGACCACTGGGGTGATGCAAAATTCACCATTGTGCTGAGAAGAAGTGAAGTGTTTAGCATTAAGTTAACCATCTCTATCATTTCCTCCAGGGCTCAGGGACCGTTGCGTAAGAGGTGGCAGAAAGAATGTAAGAGCCAAAGGAAGGGGAGCACTTACAATAATCCAGACATAAAGTGGCCTAGATATTCATGACCCCACAGTGGCCGACACTACCTACACAAGGCCTGCATAACAGGAGTGAACAAAAGTGATGACATCACGTAGAAGACAGACTAGTTGGAAAGAAGGGATCCAGTGGAGGGGGGACATGGTAGATTGTTTATATTAATGGGAGTTGTAAATAAAAAAAGTTAAAGAAATAATACCAACAGAGAATAATCAATAAAACCAAAAGCTAGTTCCTGGAAAAGATTAGTCAAATTGGTCAACCTTTAGCTAGAGTGACAGATAAAAAGAGTGACAACACAAATCAGGAGTTCAGAAACTAAAATCCGGATGAAATGGGGAACATGACTACAGATACCCACATGTATATTCAAATGACAAGTGTAGCAGTTACTTCTTCAGGCTTGTAGTTTTGAGGGGAAGTTCATCATGGCAGGGCAGGGCATGCATGACAAAACAGGTGCCATATTTTGTTCCGCTGCAGGAAGTAAATTTGCTGAGTGAGCTAGCTCTGAACACCCAGGGGGCTGGGCTAATAAACCTCAAGGCCCACCCCTAGTGACACACCACCTCCAGTAAGGTTGCACACTAAGTCTACAGTTTGGATAAAATGGATCCATTTCTTAAAATTCAAAGTACCACAAAGGTTTGTTCAAGGAGCAGATATCCTGAACATTTCTATATCTATTTTTAAAATTAAACTTATTTAAAACCTTCCATTTTAAAAAATAAGGCATTTGTGGTTTTAATGGTAAATTCTAACAAATGTTTAGACAGAGTTACTATCAAATTTTTAAAAGGTCATTAGAAAATAGAACTGGAATAGACACCTCACAACTTGTTTTATGAGACCAGCATTAAACTTATACAAAACCAGTGAAAGTATTACAAAACAACCTGCAGACCAATAGCTTTTATGAAGATAAACCCAAAAATCCTCAACAAGGAATCATAAAATTAAACATAGCAACATAGAAAAATAATATACTACGAGCATATGTGTTTAATTTGGGAATGTAAATCTAGTTTAATGTCTGAACATTAATAAACATAATCCACTATATTAATAGAATAAAGAAGAAAACCATAGGATCATATCAACTGATTCAGAAAGACACACTTGACAAAACTTAAAATACATTCATGAGGAAATGTTATAACTATGAATAGAAGAGAACATAATTTGAAAGGAACATTTACAGAAAGTATATAGCCAATAGCATTAATGTTTGAAAATAGTATGTTTTTCCTTTACTATTGGGAACAGTCACAGTTGGCCTTTCTCCTTGCTCTTAATAACGCTGTACTGGAAGCACCACCCGACATAATAAGATAAGAAAAAGAAATAAAAGTCATTCTGTTCTTATTCATAGATTATATGTCTGTGTACATAAAAACTCAAGTAATCTATAAGAAAAACCCCTAGAAATAATGAATGAACTTAGCAATAGACAATAGACTACAGAGTCAATTTTATTTTTCTACATTAGTAATAAGCATTGGGAAAATGAATTTAAAAACTATCATTTCTCGCAGCTCAGAATCGGAAACAGGCATCAGTGTGAAATAAGCAACAATTGTGTGATGAAATACTGAAGAGGACTTAAATGAAGATCCATACCATGATCAGGAATTGGAAGACCCAACATTGTCAAATTGGCTATCTCTCAAAATTCATCTATAGACTGATGGCTGTTTCAATCAAACTTCTTAGGGAAATCGGGTAGACATTGAAGCTGATTCTAAGATTTAGGTGATAAGGCATAGGATGTAGAATTACCAAAGGAGTTTGCAAAGGGACAGAGTAATTCCACTGTATGATTTTAAGACGTATTCATCAAGCTACAGCCATCACAACAGCAAGATGCCGGAACGGGTCAGTGGAGCAGATACAGTCAAGAAACAGGTCCACACAAATAAGCAAATTGATTTTCGACAAAAATGCAAAGGCATTCTGATTAGTTAAAAGGCAGAAGAATGAGTATTTCACCATGAAAGAGATTTGGGGTGGAAAATAAGCACATGAAAAGGCAGCATCACCAGCCATTACAGAAAGGCACAGTGAACACAACCATGAGCTATCTATCACATCTTTTAGAAAAACTGTAATACCATATTAAAATATGATAGCCTCATATGTTAACAAGAATGCAGGAACCTCGATCTCCTTCCTACCTGATGGTGGGATTGTAAAATAGAACAGTGAATCTGGAAAACAGTTTGGTAACTTCCTTTGTGGTTTAGTGTTTTTTATTTTATTGTCTATAATGAGTTACATTGTTTAGTGGGCCAACCATGAGTGGTTATCCCCAATTCCCCATTGCCCCCCTTCCCCATCCCCAGTCAGCTGGATATCCTCCTCCGTGGGCCGTCTGGATCAGTGTTTGTGGTAGGGGACCATGGATAGCCTAGTATTCAGCCAGGTTCTCCTGACCCAAGTGTGTTGTTACTGAGGGGTGCCATGCCTCTGATAATCTCCCCCACCATGGCTCTCACAATCTTTCCGCCCCCTCTTCAGCTCAGTTCCCTGAGTCGTGGTGGGTGAGTATTGAGGCTGCTTTAGTGTTGTGAGCTTAGGGGTTTTTGTGTCGAGATTCATTGGTTCATTGTCTCACTGGCTTATCCTTTGTTGATTGAATGGCTATGGCTGTGGGTCCCTTGTTCATCCAATCATTTTCTGCAGGGTTCCATATGGATCCTGTGGTTTAGTTTTGACTCACGGCCTATGTTGCTCACCTGGTCTCCACTTCATAGCTCAAGTGATCGTCCCTACTTCGTTCCTGAAGATGTAGAATGATCAGCACAAGCCACACTCTTGGCTGACAGTTTCTTATCAAGTAAAATACAAACTTCTCAAAAATCGAACAGTTGGGCTGCTGGGCATATAACCCAGAGAAATGAAAACATGTTCACACAAAAATCTGTACCTCAGTTTTTCCGGCAGCTCTGTCCATAATCACCCCAAGCTGGAAACACCTAAACATCCTTCAGTGAGTGAATGGACTCACTGTGGAACCTCCACATTGAGAAACACTTCTACACAACAGAGGAACTCTGAAGAGTACCAGGAATTGTGTTGAAGGTAGTGCAGTTCTATGTGCTGATGATGGTGACGGGCACATGTGTATACATTTGTCAAACTAAGAAGTCCATGCCATAGAAATTCACTTTTACTCCCTAAAATAAAAGCAAAAAAGTACTAAACATGCACGCACAGTTCCAAGGAGAATGTAAATAAAATAAAAATTTCTATGGCATGAACGATGTAAAGGAAAAAGTGTGAAGCTTTTATCGGACTCAATTTTTATATTTAAAAATCAAAAAATCAAGGTTATATATATATATGCATGCTATATATAATCTGTGTTTTTATTTGCTTTGCTTTTCTTTTGACATCAGGTCTCATGTAGCCCAGGCAGCCTTGAATTGGATGACCTTGAACCCCGATCTTCTTGCCTCTAATAGTACACAATAGTACACAGGTGTAAATTACCATACCCAGCTTGTAATCTTTCATGTTAGTGAATGTAGCTGGGTGTCCTCACTTTAAGTGCCTACATAATGCTTTGTTTTATAGATGGCCTATATAGTTCATTTAAGCAATTTCTTTTTGTTAGATATCTTACATTTCCCAAATGTCTTGCTATTATCAACAATGATGAGATGAACATTCTGATAGAGATATTGATAAAGTGTTACAACTTTAAAATGAGTTCTTTTGAGTGAATTCTTAAATATTGATAAAAGAGAATGAATTTCACATGAAGTAATATATATTTCATAAATATAAATATATATTTAATTTTTTTGAAGTGGGGTCTCACGTTAGCCCAGGCTGACCTGGAACTCACTCTGTGGTTCTGGCCTTGAACTCACAGAGATCCTCCTATCTTTGCCTCCCTCCCAAGGTCTGTGATTAAAGGCATGTGCCACCACACCCAGCTTCCATGAACTATTCCATTGGTTTCTGATTTCTCTAAGACTGCCCATTCTTGCTCTGGCTGATTGAAAACTTGGCCACTATTCTTTTTCCTTCTTTCCAGTGAGACATTTTAGTTTTGACCCTCAAATTTAGGCAGACCTTCAGACTTAGCACAGCCTGTCAGCATGTGGTAGTGGTGATGCTATTATACAAGCTTAGCCCTCAAGAGACTTTGCCACACGTTTGCTTTCATTCTTGGCGCTGGCCTGTGAATGTGCCAGGCTGAGGATGAGAGGCCACAAGGGGCAGAGCAGAGCCTCTCAGGTGAGGCTATCAGACCAGCTGGTCTCCAGCCAGCCCACCAGCTGACAGCCAAGAGCCCAGGTCAGCTGGGTATGGCTCAGGCAAAAGAGACCATCCAGCTGACCTACAGACTTGGATGCTGGCAGCCGGGTTCTTTGTTGGTATATGACATAGGCAAGACTTACACTCACCGACATGTATGTTGTATGTGTGGTGTATGCACTTGTATGTGCAGACAGGTGCACTGTGCATGGGTGTCCCCCCCCCCTCCCCCGGCTCATCACATCTTTCTTTAAGATTGAGTTTCTCATGGATTCTGGAGTTTTCATGGAGCTTATGGCCACTTAGATGGGCGCTGGGGAATCAAAATCAGATGGTCTCAGACTCCCCCAGGCTCTCACGTTTGCACTTAACTGATGAGCCCTCTTCTCCAGCCCCAAAGCCTTGAAAATTTTGTCAGCAAATGATACCTTATTGTTTCATGTATTTCTTTCGTTTTCTCTTCATATATTTACTTGCCAGAAAATTCCCAGTTTCTGAAGTGACTATTTTTCTACAGATTTATTACTTTTCCCATACTGATTGTGTAAGAACTCCCATTTGTCTACTAAATGTTTTGCAAGTTTTTTTATATTTGCAAAAAAAATTGATTTTCTTATATAACTTATGAACTTTCCCAGAACACTAATGGACCAAAGAGACAGTGTGGTCTCCTGAGTATTGCTTTGAGGGGTTTACATGCACTTTGAGGTTTGGATCTAGTACGTTGTGATTTTATGATGAGACATGAATGTCAGAATGCAGGGTGTGATTACGGTCAGAGAAATGGGTACCCTCACCAGCCGCAGCAATTGCTTCCCTGACAACGGGCTTGCCTAATTCTGCCTCATCACTTTCTCTACCCTAGTCTCTCTGGGTTGTTCAAAGTGTGACATGGCTACAAGATGCTGATAAAAAGATGAACTGAGGAGCATATCCACCCTCTCTCCCACTTTAGCCCCCAATCCACAATGCCCTGAGAAGTCCTACAACAAAGAAGGCTATCTGGCCCAATATGTTTTATTTTTTAAATTTAATTTAATTAAATTTTTTTTTTTTTGGTTTTTCAAGGTAGCGTCTCGCTCTAGTCCAGGCTGACCTGGAATTCACTAGTCTCAGAGTGGCCTCAAACTCACAGCTATCCTCTACCTTAGCCCCTCATGTACTGGGATTAAAGGCATGTACCCGTGCCCAATATGGTTTTGTTCAGTATATCTTAGGGAGTGCTGGGCTGTAACGAGCTCAATGTGAAGATGAACCACTTGTTGGCGGAGAGTTCAACAACAAACTTCTCCCCCAAACCTCTCACAATGTCCAAGTATTTCCAACCACTTCCATTTTAGCCTGAATACCAAACTTCGGTTCAAGCCCTTCCAGGGCTGGAGTGGGGCCTTGGCTGGCAGCTCCTGCCATCACCAGGTGGCTCCCTTCTCTCCTTCCTGCATTTCCCACATTGCCTCTAGGCTGTGGTACAGTTTAGTTTGGCATGAGAGACCCGTGCTCTCAAACCCTGCGTGGTTGGCATCCTGCTCACTTCCACACGTGAGGATATTTCTAGAAGGCTTCTGTGGCCCTTGTGTCAAAGGGCACAGCATTCACCAGAGGAGGGAGAGAGAGAAGGAGAGAGAGAGAGAGAGAGAGAGAAAGAGAGAGAGAGAGAGAGAGAAAGAGAGAAAGAGGAAGAGAGAGTTTAGAGAGAGAGGGAGAGAGAGACCGCTGACCCTCATGAGACTCCTCTATCAAACAATATACCCCAGCTGGGCGTGACACACACCTTCAATCTCAGCCCATGGGAGGCTGAGGTAGGAGGATTGCTGTGAGCTTGAGACCAGTCTGGGGCTATAGAGTGAGTTTCAGATCAGCCTGGGTTAGAGTGAGACACTACCTCGAGAAAACCAAAGAAGAAAACAAATCAAATCAATCTCTAAATTTAAGTGAAAAGCCCAATAATCATAGAGAGTTAGATCTAAACTCTAAGACCAGCCAGATGCCATTATATTGAGCTTGACTACTCATCATGCCATGGAACATAACAGAGGCCCTCCCTGGGACTTGAGGTGACCTGACTGGCCTCTCAGAGCTCTTCATTTATCACCCAAATAGCACTAAGAACACTTTAGGAATTATTTCTTAGTAACCCTGTGAAGTGTCTCCCAGGCCTTTATCCTAAACACTTCCACTCAGGGTCCCGGGTCTAGGCGTGTGCTGTACAAGGCCACCTTGATTCAGCCAGGTGATGCTTCTCACACACATCTCTATGTCGCTCCAAATTTCAATCAGGATTTGTCTAAAGGCCCAATTTGCTCAGAATATCTAATGCAGGGATGGCAAACAGGTTTCGTGTTGTTCATTAACTTTGACTGATTGGAAGTGGCTGCTGGGAGCGCATAGATCAATTAACAAATACTGCCAGGCATGCGTGCGTGCATGAAAGTGAGTGTGCACACATACGGGGTCAGATATGAGTGTGTCGAAGCCCCGATTCATGCCAGGCACTCGCCATCATGACTTAAGGTGTCTGTGAACTCTTTCTACAGCAACAGGCTGCTGCATTTACAACCTGGATTCGCTTGCTGCCTTGGAAATATTTTTCTGCAGTAGTTCAGAGTCAGGAAACTCTTAAAGAATTTATCATTTAAAAATACTCTTAAACAGGGCTGAAGATGAGCTGGCTCTGCAGAAGCGTTTCCCATGCAAGCCTGAGTCCTGGAGTTTAGATGCCCAAACCCCATATCAATATCAGAAGCAGGCTGGGGGGACGGTGCAGTGGTTAAAGTGCTTGCTTGTAAAGCCTTCCAGCCCGGGGTTCCATTCCCCAGTACCCATGTACAGCCAGATGCACAAAGGGGTACATACATCTGAAGTTTGTGTGCAGAGGCAAGAGGGTCTGGCATGCCCATGCTCTCTCTCTCTCTCTCCTTCCCTCTTCACAGATAAATAAAGGAAAATAATTTTTAAAAAGTCAGAAGCTGTGTTGGGCTTCTGTAACCCTAGTGTGCTTATGGCAAGAGAGATAGGAGAATTTCTGGGTAGCTCATGGATCACTTAGCCTGGGAACACAGTGGTGAATAGCAATGAGAACGAGAAACCCTGTCTCAAAACAAGGTGGAAGGAGAGGACCAATGCCCGAAAGTTGCCCTTTGACCTCCACCCATATGCCATGGCACAAGCGTACCTGTACTCACACTTGAACACATACACACCAAAGTATTCTTTTTGTTAAATCAATATATTTATTTATTTGTAAGCAGAGAGAGAGAGAGAGAGAGAGAGAAGAGAGAGACAGACAGAGACAATGGCTACACCAGGGTTTCTTGCCACTGCAAATGAATCCCAGATGCATGTGCCACTTTGTGCTTCTGGCTTTATGTGGGCACTGGGGAATTGAACCCGGGTTGTTTGGCTTTGCAGTCAAGCACCTTAACCTCTGAGCCATGTCTAGAGCACAGACCCTGGCTAGGTATTCAAGTGTGGCTATGCCCAGGAAGGATACGTTAGGGCATCCTGGGGACAGGCATGTTGATGGTGGCAGGACTATCCCTGTGGCCTGGGCACTGCCACATGTAGCCTGAGGCCCTGCTCAGCAGCTGTGGTGAGGAGGTGACAAGCTAGAGTGCCACAGCTCAGCGGTGTCTGACAAAGGGCTCTTGGGCCCTTCTGGTGTGTCTGATGAAAGGCGCCTCTTGAAGCCCAGACCGCTGCTGACATATTCTTATAAACACAGAAGCATTCACCGTTCTTTCTGCATGACAGAGCTCCGAGGGAAGTGGAAGCTCCAGGGGAAGGTCTGGAAATACAGCAAGTCCACCCTAGTCATGCTTTTTTCAGGATCAAAGTTTTGTATGGAGTGAGGTCTGAGCACCAGGAAGGACAGAAGCCTTAACAGAAAACCCACTCCTCAGCAATCACTTTCAGGGTCTGAAGTCGCAGGAAGTCCTGGAGAGTACTCTCCTGTTATCAGACCCACATGCCCACTACAGATCCATCTTCCGAAGCCCTTCACACGAAGGTCCAAGTTTCCAATGTGATTTTTGTCACCTGATGTATAAAATCTACATTGAGTGATAAGCTGAGGAGGAGGGGAAGCAGCTGAATCATTCTGAGCCAGAATGGATTTGTTGTCAAGGGTAAGTTAGAGAAGCATGTGTGTGCAAGATGTGAGTGGGCCCCAGCCCCAGACTGACTCCTGTCTGGGTGTAGGAGCGGGGTGGTGGAGGAGGTCAGCCTGCTGGCTTTGGGAGTACACAGACATGAGTTCAACTTTTGCATTGGACATATCCTCATTGCATACCTGCAGGCAAGTTATTACTTTCTCTGTCTACAAAGTGGGGGAATTTGTGAGCGTGTGGCTGGGATGGAAAGGGAAGCATTGCTGCTTCCACAGTCTCCACATTGGAGCCCAAGGATGCCCCTGCTCTTTGCACGAGAGGAGAGGCAGCACAGGGGATACTGATCCTCAACACTGTTTTCCATATGTCAGGGGCTGGCACCCAGGCTCAACAGAGCCAAGTCGGACTTCTTCCCCAATCTGTCTTTCCTACCTTTCCACAGTTTAGCTTTTCATCCCTCACTCCCCCTTTCTCTTTACACTCCCAGTCCACACGGTGGGAAAACCTCTTGTCTGGATTATTATTACAATGCCCCTAGGGAGTATTCTTGTTTCCACCCTTCTTCCTCTGCTTGTTCTCAACCCACTGGAGGCTCTGTGGAAAACTCATAATTCTAATCACACTCAGACAGGAGGCTAGTCCAGGCCCTGCAAGTACCCTACTTCTTTAAAAAAAAACTATTTATTTACTAATGAGAGAGAGAGAGAGAGAGAGAGAGAGAGAGAGAGAGAGAGAGAGAGAGAGAGAAATATGGGCATGCCCAGGCCTCTTGCTGCTACAAACTCCAGACACACACATACCACTTTGTGCATCTGGTTTTACATGGGTACTAAGGACTTGAACCAGACTTAAGGCTTTGCAAGCAAGCGCTTTAATCACTGAGCCGTCTCTCCAGCCCTCACTCCCTACCTCTTACTCTGCCCACATCCCTCCTTTGTTCCCTTTCCTGCTACAGCCACCTGCTTCCCACACCCAGCAGACATGCTCGTGCCCACTGCCTTCAGGTCCATGCACACGCTGCAGCTGCAGTTCTGCCCCAGATGCCTTGGTGGTTTGATTGGCCTCCTCCTTCCTCCCTCAGATGGCATCTTACTGAGACCTTGCTCACTAACTTTCATGTTTGGGGGGGGACAGTTGTTGCTGCTGAGGACCAGCCTAGAACCTAGTGCATGTGAGCAAGCGCTCTGCCACTGAGCTCACCCCAACCCTCCCCAGTCTATCGTCAGCACCACAGGCTGCTGCTGGTCTCTCAAGGTACGAGTGCAGGATCTCTGGAACTGGGGCGAGGAGAAGGCTGGGAGGGTAAAGTGCTCACTCAGCAAGCATGAGGACATGAATTTGGATACTGGGATCCCAGCACTGGGGAGGTGGAGACAGGGAGTCCCTGGGGTTTGCTGGCTCGCTGGTCTAGTGGAATCAGTTAGCATCAGGTTAAATGAGAGGCTGTATCTCAAAAACTAGGGTGGAGAATGACAGAGGAAGACAATCAATGTGGATGTCTGGCCTTCATGTGCATGTGAACACCCATGTATTCACACACACACACACACACACACACACACACACACACACACACACACTAAAAAGAATCTCAGGAACCTGAGAATGTTGCCTTCTATGACAAAGGAAAATTTTCAGATTTGATTAAACAAAGGACCTTGAGGTGGAGCGTTTACTTTGGATTAGCTGGTTGGACCCTCAACACAACCATATAGCCTTCTAAGAGGCAGACAGGGTGAGGTTTGGCTACTTATGGGAAGAGAACTGCTGAGTCATCCTGGCAATGCCCTTGCCTGACACTCCCGAGTCCCCAGAGTCTGTTCTAGAAAAATGAGGGTTTTCACTGAAGGTCCCATTGCAGCCAACTCAGCCCTAAATGGAACACCCTGTAGGCTCAGTCTCAGGAGAGACTCTGGGACTCAGGATGAAGGACTTGGCCACCATGAGCCAGCAGAGGGAGGTCAGTGTCCAGGGGAGCTCTAGCCTCCCAGACACATGAAGGGTAATTAATGGTGGAGTCCTTGATGGGGGTGCAGGATGGGCAATCAGTCTGACTCTCGCAGGCCATGAGATGTTGGGTACATGACAGCCATGCTGAGTCCCAGTTTGAGGACAGTGAGTACTTATCAAACAGGATTTTAATGTGCATGAGAATAAATGTGTGAATGGGTTGGTACCTAATAAACATTGGCTATAGTGATGATGATGTTGATGATGGGGGTTCCAAGAACTAACTTCCTTCCCTCCCTCCCTCCCTC